>QKQZ01009741.1:0-17591 GCA_003595255.1 Solenopsis fugax | reverse complement strand
GAACTAATCGTCGCCAATCGAAGAAATCGCCGCTCAGTGGCTCGGCTCTTATCTGCACGACGCGAATACCTTAACCACGCTCGCATGAACGACGCTGATGTGCTCGCTCGCCGCGTGTATTCTCCACGCCGTGTTACGTGACGTTCGCACCGTACGCCGATCACGAAACGCAACAAGGCGTGCTAAGAGCGAGCTAGCGCGAGGGGACCTGGCGTCTGGCGAGCAAATTCGGCGCGCACGGTGTGTGGGATCACCGCGATCACGGCGGTCACCGGCGCACTCTCTTGGGGCTTTTCCATTCGTCACATCGCTCGAGACCGTTTCGTGAAAACAGTACGAGCACGCTGAACGAACGCGCGATAGCTGTTCTATCAACAGATCCGCGCTCGTTCTCTCTCTTTCTCTGTGTGGTCTGACGCAATTCGCGGTACATTTCGGAGTTTGGTGTTATCGCGAAACGTAACATTCGATAGTGGCATTATCAGTCGTAGATTCGGCGCTTGCATTAACGCATCGCCGCTCCACGGTTGTGTTGTGTGACGCTTCTTCCGTGAATTAGCGCGATTTTTTTTCCGTTTCAACACACACGACGTATACGCGTAACAACGTCGTTGGAATTTTTTTTTTCTCCACGAGACCGCGAGTCTCTTCTGTATTCCCCGGCCAGGCGGCCACTTGATCCTTGGTGAGCTACACCGCGTACGTACGGTAGTTGCCGCCGGAGTACGTGCGGCCACGTTGCGCCGTGAGGATCTCAGGAGGAGTGTGTTGATTTTGTTAGCCGAGACGCGGCGAGTTAGCTTCCATTAGCTGGCCATAATTAATATGCATTAGCGCGCGAGGCAGAGCCCGAGGTAGTGTATGTACCCTCCAGGTGACTATTGTGAAAGAGAGAAAGGAACACATCTGGCGTAGAGCGGAGGTGCTAAACACTTCGCCGCGGAGACTCTAAGAGGTCTCCTCGATCACGTCCACGTGAACTTCGTCAGGAGGTTCCACGAAGATCCCGGCGGTGCGGGGATCTTGTAGACTTTGCGAGAAGCAGTTTGTACGACGGCGAGACGATCTCGAGACTTTCTGACGAATGTTACCCTAACATTAGACGACGAGGCTCCAGCTAGGTGCGACGTGAGCGTAATTATTTTGACGCTGTATTAGGAAACCGAGCGAAGAGGATTATCGAATCGGGACTCTTCGCGAAACCATCAAGCTCCTCGATGAGCTTGAATGGCGACGATGGGAGTTATTGTATATATTCCAAGTAGGTAATTTCGTTGCGCGATGTATTTAATTCTTTATGGCCTGTTTCTTCATTATCTGATTAACTTATGGTTAAACTTAATCTGATGGTGGTTTTACTTAATGAGCTTTACCTATGGCATCATCACAAGTGGGGCATATTAGGTAAAACATCAGGCTAAATTTAACCACAAGTTATCCAGATAATGAAAAATCGGACTTATGATCGCCCGTCACTCCCCATCGTGTTATTTCACTTTACTTCAAACTCAAACCAGGACTATTTATTTATTTATTTATTTTTTAACATCCCAATCAACAGTTGTTTTAAAATGTTTTTTTTTTATTTAAAAAACATTGTCTGCTGACTGGGATGACAACTTCATGAATCTTCCACAGTTGCCAGATATTGTAAAGTACCAAACGCGCGTCTGATAAGGAGAAACTTGGAGAGAAAAGAAAAAGACGATATCGACAGTATGACTTTCGAAGAGCATTTCTCATGTATTTCCCTATCGCTTATCTGCGACGTAACATTCACTCACAATATCCGGCCAGAAATAAAATGAAAATTGCAACGTCACTCGAATTTCCATGCCCGCGATCAAGTCGCATGTTTATCGACCCTGACTCGCGCGACCAGGAAATAAAAAAAACAAAAAAAGAAAAAACATAGCGGATAGCGTCTTTCAATCGGTGCCTTATGAAAAAGATAGCAGATGATATACATATGTATTTATATTGGCCGATCATACGATCTGCGTCATCGGTGCGATACGCCGACCTACATGACAACGCGATTGACTCGCGTCGCGCCGCTAATGAAATCATCTTGGGGAATAATGAAATTAGAATCAGTCCAATTCTAATGAGTTTGGTTGAATAAAAACACGCATTACGTAATGCGGCGAATCGAATCAAATGCGCGGCTGATCCTTGAGAAGTAACGCTTGACGACGTGATAACAATATCGTCTGTGTCATGCTGAGTCATGATAATTCGGTACTTGATACATATGCGCGTTCGCGCTAGTTGTAAATTGACTGAGTAATATGAAATAATATTTTATAATTTGCGAAGTAGTATAACGGATTTAAAAAAAAACCCTTGTGAATGAAATAAAATATAACGTGCTTATTGAGTAGAATTATCTTCTCTAAAGAGCATCTCTTTTAATAAAAAAAGTATAAGCAGTATAAAATACTAACGAGTATAAAGTGCTAATTCATATAAAATCCGCGCAATATCAATAAATGTTGTAACAAATGGAAATCTGGAAATCTGGATCTGAATATGTGCAATTAAGTTAATTGAAAAAGGAAAAAGACAAGAAATAAAATAATAAATATTGATAAAAATCTACAATTTTGCACGAATATAATTCTAGGAAGCTCACTCTTATCACCTTATTTACAAAAGACGGAAATGAGAGTAATATCTCTTGCTAACATCTATCGTTTGAAAGCATGATAAGAACGATCTATCATAATATTTGGTAATCAATAATAAATAGCATTTCGTAACACTCGCGATACAGAATTTCATCGGGCCGATTGGAATCGTTATTTTTTAAATTATTTTAACATTGTTCAATAAGAGAGAACTTTAAAATTTCCTATCGTAATATTTTACGATACATCTCGTAGAGAAATTGCAAGCGCCTATATTTTGATTTGTTTATATAAATATTTTTAGAAACCGATATGAATCAAATAGGGAATAAATATGTAGGATTAATCATGCAATGTGCAGAGAAGCAAGTTGAAAAGAATGTGGCGCATTTCCTTTCTCGTAACTTGTTGATAATAACGACGACTTAAAACCTGAAACTAGTCACGTACGTTTCGATGGTACTCGGTCACGCTGACTGCTTCTGCGAACGTTGTATCAGCCGCATTGTACTCTAGACACCGTATTCTGTTTCGTATTAAGAAGGGGCACGTCTACTAATACGGAAGAATTTCTCAGATGACCTTGTCTTTCTTACGAGCTGTATAAACAAGTGACGATTAAGTGTAAATATTCCTTAACTTACAAAAAATATTTTCTCCAATGCTAATTGACAGTGACTAACTAGATATTTAATTTATTCATAATCGTGCGTATTGTGAATGACAATATTCTGGCAATAAATAGCATCGAATTGTGTGTGAACTGAATTGTAAAAGAAGTTTAGATTGTTTGTGAAGAAAATAAGATAAAGTTAGAGTGGTCGTCGATTATCAGTTTCATGTTTACTTTATGAAAACAATATTTCTATAATATAAGAATAGTCGCGGTTTAATTTATAAATAGAATTAAAATTTAATAAATGATGATATGTACAATATTCTTCGCAAAACCTGAAAGTTATATTTGGAAAGTAATAATTTTCAACTGTTGAGAGATGACATATCTGTTTTTAACTGACTCTACCGACAATAATTTACGAAAATTATTCTATACTACCACAACTTTGTTATATACATATCCGTCGATATTTGCTTGCAGAAATGATAGAATTTTATATACATATGTAAAATAAGACAAATCGATCGTCTGTTTCAAAATAACTGTTCATAGGTCAGTAAAGAGCAGTTTATTTCTTGCAACTAGCGCAACATTGTTTGTAACAATGATAATCTGCTGATAACAGGATTTGCCAATGTGTCTTGCCTATATGTTTGCACGCCTTTTTCTTGTCAGTCTTATCTCGCACAATCGGCGTGGACTTTAAATCCGATTGATATTAATAGGCGTGTTTGATTAATGATATATCTTTTTAATTATCTTGAATCATCAAATTTCCGTAAATTACGTAAAATCTGTTCAAATATGTATGTATTTTAATAATAAATTTATATATATATTTATAAATACATATAAATATAAATATATAAATATAATATAAATATATATATAATTTTATCAAAATAATAAATAAATACTGTTATATAAACTGTCATATACATTGCAAAATAAACAAGTCGTATAAAAAAATGATTTCTTTTGATCAACTTAGTGAGCCCACTCTACTAAGTTGTGATAAGTTTTACATTTTTTTTCCTATTCCTACATTAAATGAAGAGTATTCCGCAGATAGTGTACTGGTAGTCGTAAAACTTGCGCATGTTGTAAATAGTCGTCCATGCAAAAACCGGTTGTAGCAAATGTCATGTTTGCGAAGAAGTGTTTGCTATCGAAAGGCCCGAATACCGACGTATCAGAAATTGCATTCGTTCGTCTGTAAAACGCTTTTTGTAGTTAAACTTGGCGCAAACACGATGTTTGTACCGAGAGAACGTCCTCGAAAAATTTTACGCGAAATATAGACGACGGCCTACTTCGGTATGCATATGCTTTTAGGATTGTAGACAAAGCTACGTTCGCAAAGATAAGAAGTGACTATATCAAGTCTAAAAGGACTTAATACTTGCGCTGTACAGCGAAACCGTGTTAACCGTAACTAACATGAGCCATGTTCCTATATTATTTGTACAGGATAAAAAATTCTCTAATTTATTATATTTTTATTGTGTTTCAGGCATGTACACCATGCGCATGTTGGATAATGGTGGCAACAATGCATCCGGACCGACCGGTGCAGCGGCCTTATCAGGTGTCCAGACGACTGGCGGCACAACTTCGACGGCTACGGGTGTTACGACTTTACCTGGTGTAGCCGATGAGAGGATGGATGCTTCAAGTGATAGTGCTGTCAGTAGTATGGGTAGTGAACGCGTACCATCTCTATCGGATGGCGAATGGATGGAAACTGGATCCAATTCCAGCCATACTCAGGCAGACTCCCATTATACCATGGATTACGCGAGGTAATTAATGTCATAAATGCGTCATTCTTGACAAAGATTACAGAAATAAAAAAAACGATAATGAATGTCTTCTTTGATTAGTCATGAATAATCAAGAAAAAAAATGTAAGAAATGTCAATTAAAGCACGATAGTCTCTTTATCTTCAAGTCACGGAATAGTGTTGGTTGCCTTGTTTTCAAGATTTTACGATTGTAACTGACAATGAGACAAATTTACTGTATAGTTTACTGCAACATTTATCAATGATCTTTTGATTGTGTTACAGCAAATATCGCATGCCATACGACTGCAGCTACTCAGTGTCCGCGAGAAATGTCGGTTCGCCGAGATGCCAAACGGAACGAACAGTACCACCAGTCGCACAGAAGAAACATCAAATGTTCGCCAAGCGATATTTTCAGGAACAAAGCACTTGTTAGTATTAAGAAGTAATCTTATAGTTGCAGATTTTGCAAGTCGTTATAAGACGATGTAACAGAGTTTTAATCATTAAACAACTTTCAAACTAGGCTCACCTTTAGGGGCTACTGCACATCCAACCACTCCAATGAAATATGACTATGATACGCATACAGTTGGTGCAGGTGCACCGGGAAATACATATTCTGGACCAATCGAGGGTGCGGCCGGGCCACAGCCAGAAATTAAATATAGTTGTAGTGTGGATTTCAGTCGTCATCAATCCGGTAAGAAAAATCATATACATATGTATAAGAATGAAATATATCAGTTGAGTCCGTTACATCTCTCATTGGAGATAAGTTGTCATTTGATGTGTTCACTCTGCCGAATAATCTGACGATGAAATTGATACCATATTATTTACATAATACATTTCACGATTACTTTTTTCACTTTGCAAAGTTGCTACCCACCAATTAATTGATCTCTGATTTATAACACCATGGCATCTCCATACACTACCATAGAGGAAGATGCGATATTGAAGATGTTAATTGAGGGCAGCTTATATTAGCGTTCGTATTTGGGTTTTTTCATTTGACTTAAAATATTGACAACTTATGTTTACGTTTAAGTATTTATGAAGAGATAATGCAACCCCGTGATATTTACGTTTGCGTTTGCGCTTTTTCATTAGATGTAAAATTTTGACAGTTTTTAGTCCTTTCCGTTTTATGAACCCATATGGGTGTAACTTGTTATTATTTATGTTGAAAAGGGGCAAGTAAGCTCGAAACGTCCATATGTTTACTGTACACTGAGTGACAATTATATATATTATGTTTTCTGTACACTAGGTGACAATTACATTTCTAATTTTTTGACAACTAAATTTTATGGCTCTTGATTGACCTGTTTACACTTAATTTTGCGTTTGCATAAATAGAGCTTGAATCGTACTTTAATTTTAAATATTTATTTTTAGGACGATCTGTAATAGAACATGTTCATCATAATCATACCTATCATTTACCTGCCGAAAGTTCAGGATCTCTTCAACGTCCCGTTTCCCGTGACAAGAAAGGTAACTATCTTTTCAACATTTTTGATAGTTTATTTTCTCTCTAGATTTTCTCTTTAGAATTATTAATATTAAATATTCATTTGTACAAAACATAAATTTCAGTCCGCAAAAATGATGCAGAGGAACATCTAACGAGAGATGAGAAAAGAGCAAGAGCATTGAGCGTACCGATTTCAGTCAATGACATCATCAACCTTCCCATGGACGAGTTTAACGAACGTCTCAGTAAATATGATCTCAGCGAGGCCCAACTATCTTTAATACGCGATATTAGAAGACGAGGCAAAAATAAGGTTGCTGCACAGAATTGCCGCAAACGCAAATTGGATCAAATCATAAGTCTAGCTGACGAAGTGAAAGAGATGCGAGATCGTAAGATCAGGCTTATTCGCGAGCGCGAGTTTATGCTCCTCGAGAGACAGCGGGTGAAAGACAAATTTAGCCAACTTTACCGTCATGTTTTTCAGGTTAGTATTATTAACAATTACATTTTTTGCAATCATAAGTAATTTAAGTACACTGAAAAAAAAGACTGATAATACCTACCAAATGTATACTGAAATAGTATCAATTAAATAATTGGTCAATGTAACCAAAAATAATTTTACTTTTCTAAATATTTAGTAACATATACCAGATTTGATAATACTTACTAAACATTTAGTAAAATAAAATTATTTTTGGTTACAACATTGACAAAATATTTAATTGATACTATTTCACTATACATTTGGTAATTATAACCAGACTTTTTTTCAGTGTATTAATTTATTTACTTTATCTTCGACTATATAAAATTAAAGAAGATAAAAAAGAAATTCTATAACATTTAATAAATTATATTTTAGTCTTTGCGGGATCCAGATGGTAATCAGTATCATCCGTACGAGTATAGTCTTCAACAGTCTGCAGATGGGAACGTTTTGTTAGTTCCCAGAAATCAGACGAATCCGCACCAGTCACGACAGTCTTCGATGGAGCCGAAGACCAAACCCGATCCTGAGCACAAGGAATGAACTATTGAGGGATCGTATGCCAATGTGATTGATTATTGAAAAACTTTTGTTTTTCTTGGCGCAGCGCGTCCAAAGCGCAATGAAAGCGAACACGGTGCTGTGGAGCGAATATCGTACGCGTTATTAGATTTATTGCGTATAATTCGAAAGAGTAGAGTTCATGGTCTTATTAGACTTGACATACCTCGCACTGTGTCCGACTAAACAACGAAATTCGTCGAGGATACTTGCTTACGAATCGCGACTACGCGATTTCTGACAGATGACTTTTTAATACATTTAGGGAGATAGCAAGAAAAAACAAGTATTTAATGGTCCTAATGATGAGGTTTTTGTGTGCATGGGTGATGCTACAGTTTTCAGTTACTTTGATTACCCGTATTAATACATTTTCACCCTCAAAAATCATAACTTCATGTATTTTCTTTTCATTTTCATAAATCAAAGATTTTTATATTACCGATAGGAGAGCATTGCGGGTCATCATCATTGTATTTGTTTGTATATAATGTACTTTGTTGTGACTGTCTTTAATAAGACCAATAATAATAAAATAAAACCGGTTAGCTTCATAAATTTCCTATGCTTTATTTAAGCTACATCAATAGAGGATCTTAAAATATGTTTCAAAAGTTTATACTGGCCTTATAGAGCGACACATAATATTACTTGTGAAAAAATAATGATATGTGTTATAGTATGCGAATTTCTCTGTGATTGCCTAAACAAATCACGATGTCTATAGCATTAAAAGAAGATTACAACTAATATACGTAAATAGTAAGAAAATATAGTAAGATGATTATCATATTGTGGAATCACGCACGAGAACTGTTGTGTCACCATAATTGAAACAACTTTGAATTAATTTCTTATTCCAATTCTTCCTGCTTTAAGCGTAAAATTACTTGTTATCTTCTTAATATAAAAGTAAATGTGTAACTGATACACATGCAGTGATATACATTTATTTTTGTTTACATTCACGAAACAAATCTTATCGAGTTTTGATATAGTTGTTTTTATGAGTTATATCTATGTTTATGATATACAAACTGAATTATATATTTGGAAGAAAATTTCATAGATATAAAAGCATGACGATTGTGTTGAACGTACCTATCCAGTGATTTTTATGATTATTATTCCAGTTGATTGAGTACATTATAGTGATATACTTAATTGCCAAAATTATGACACTCTCATAAACTTATCGCGAACGGAACGCTATGGCACTGAGTACATCGTGCGCATGTGACAATGCTAGTAAAATGTTAATCATCCGCGTATGTATTATTAAACAGACTTTGTTGTGTTATTGAACTTAGAGAATACACATGATTTGAAACGCTTACAGTTCCACAAGCGGTAGTGTCATGGATATATAATGCAAAAATTGTAATTGCATTTAATTGTGGATAAAGTAAGGTGGAAAGCGATAAAAGGCAAATGATTGAGGCATTCATAGGATACAACAAATTTGCAGTAACTAATCTCCATTTTGTGTTCCGTATGGAAAGCAGCTTAAACGGATAATACTTTAAATTTCACTCCATTCAGGTAGATCACAAACACAAAATGCATTGTAATGTATATTACAAATAATATAGTAAATATACAAGTATGTGAATATACACTTGTACTGCGACGCGCTGTAATGTTACAATATATTAAGAATAGCATTCATTGAAATACGAACAAACATAATGAAAACACATATTTTTATAAAATAAAAAAATGAGAAATGTTCAGGTATTTCACATTTGCCTTTTTATGTATATATTAATGTAGCTAGTATAATTTTCTATAAATATTATATATAAATAAATATATATATGAAATAAATGTATGTATTTATATGTATATGTACGTGTATATATAAATACATATACACAAAGAGTATGATAAAATATATGTTATAATGTTAAAAAACGAATGAAAATGCAGTTTATGTCAGTAATTACTAATAATCAGCTCCTTATTAACATTTACATACGCAATTGTATTCATACTATTGGGTGTAGGATGCCTTTTACATATTGTACTTAGCGAGCGGAGATCTCGGCAAATCATTGTAAAAGATAATAATATTAATTTATAAGAACTCTGTTCGTCTATTGTACAAAACAATTTGGATTCGCGCAAACTTGCAAATCCATCTACTTTGCAATGAAGATCTCCTTCTGTCATTAAATTTCTATATTGTATAAATAAAGCTGAATAAAAATCTCTGGGGAAAGTATCGTATCTCGCTTGTATTTGTCTAATTAATACCTATTTATATGAATATAACTGTGAAAGTATAGCAGCTTAGAGTAATGTTGCTATAACTTTTTCACTTTTTTAAAAAAGAAATTTAATTCTTTTTTTAAAGCTTTCGAGATTGCCGAGTATGAAAACAGGATCATTGAGATACGAGACACAAAGGGCCAAGTTAGAAAAAAATATCTATTATGATAAATGCAACGAAGAAAATTGTTTATATTTTCAAATTATATTTATATTATGCCTTTATTAAAATTTTAACAATCCCGTTTAAAATGAAATCTATTAGCGTTCAGGCTACTTGTAACAATATCTCATCAGTTATTAGGCTTTAATAACTCAATATATAAAAATTTATGTGTGCTGGAACATTTATATCTCATTGGATGTAAAAAAAGGTTTTGGATGTAAAACTCAATCGGTGATTAATTTAACCGGCAGAATTGTTTAACAAGCAAAATTTTTAATTATGTGGGGTACGGTCAAGACGATGCTACAAATGCTTTGAAGCATCTTTTGATTGGCCAATTTGTAAAATTCTTTGTTCTGAATGGTTAATCAAACGCTTCAAATCATTTATAATGAAACTTTGGCTGCAGCCATAATTCGTTGTTCCTTATTTAATTTCTCTTACCATTCCAAGTAGCAAATAATATTTTTAAAACATGTTTTAAAAACATTTATTAAAGGACACATTTTTCAAATGGTGAAATAAATATTTTCCAAACGTTAAAAATTATCCTTTCATTAAAATGTTTCTTTAAATAAAATAAAGGGGACTTAACCTTTCATTATTTTTTATATTTTTAAAAATGTTTTTCAAATGTTTTAAAAATATTTTTAAAAACAATCTTTGCTACTTCGCATGTATCAAATAAAAAATTAATAATTTTGCCCACATATTAACAAAATATTGTAGCTACTTGACGAGTTGATCGATAAATATTTGTATCTACTGTTTATTCGCCCCCACGATTCAGTATTCGCGCCTCGTCCCGATTGCATTCGCATAAATCGCAACAAGACTACGCTCCGTGTCGCGCATGGCATATCATTTTATCCTTGTAATTCCCCAAATGTTGGACGAGGTGATACATCATGCGCATCATGCGTGACACGTAACGTAGCCCAAGACGACTCGATAAATCGCGCGAAAGCCATTAGGATTTAGGCGCTCTTTTCGCCAGGTGTGCCAACGTCGCGGGTGACGTGCTTTCTGAGGTCTAACGTCTAACCTGTACATTGGCATCGTAATGTATGCCACATTGTAGAGATGGCGACTCGAAAATGCTCGAAAAATCGTATCAACTAAAAACGCGAACAGATCAATTATAATTTGATGAAAATAACTGTTTAGCCCGATAATTGTTATTTCTCAAATTTAATAATGATTATTGAAGTTATTTTTCAATAACGGTTATTCAGTAATAGATAATGTTCATCACGAATCAGAAGCGGCAATAGTATTTTTGCTGCTTTCTCTCCTATTATTTATAACAAAAAATTGATTGGGACGCGAATGTGTGAAATCCACGAGGATATTCTAGTCACATTTATTACGAACGCATTTCTCTTTCCTCCATTTTAATAGCAAAAATCCGCTTTCACTAATTGTTCTTGCGTCAGTAACCAGTATTTTCTGTCGCTTGATCGATATCTGCATTTAGAGGTTGCTAAGAAACTTCACTAGTTCGTTTATTTATTGAGTGTGCAAAATGACGTCTGACACGTGGTTGAGGATTATTCAGAATGCTAGAAAAACAGCTGTCGTTGAGGATGGTGAGTATAAGAATTAAATAGCTTTATTATCTATAATTATTGTCGATTAATCCATACGAGTTTATGGGTTGCCTGTTTCTAACCTAAAAATGTTTGATCAATAGTAGATTTGTGTAAATTTAGAACACAATCTTTAACAGAACAATGTAGTATTATTAAAAAACGTCTTTAAATTCACAAACTCGTTATTGATTGTGTAATATTTTTTTAAATTGATATCTTTTGTTATACCTAAATTTATGAGATTATTATCTTTTATATTTTAAATTACATTGTCCTTTAATTGAATTAAATTTTATACACTGCTTAATATTTCAATTAACACAAGTTCTTTTTATTGATTTTGTTATATTTTGTAGGAAAGAGGAAAGTTCATTTTTTATTGGAAGATGGAAAGGAAATGGTAGAAGAATATAACACAGATACAAATGTAGTCGTACGACGAATATGGAAAGAGAAAAATGGTTTTGCTACAAATATGGGATGGACAGTAGAGGTCGGAGAGCCTGAACTTAAACAGAACAATATAGAAATCTATGGGATAGAAGAAAGTTCAAATACAGTATGTTATTTTTTTGTGGACAACATATAACTAATATATAATTATGCTAAAACTTTAAGTAATATTAATATTTTATATATGTTAAATGTACCTTCTAAATTTAACGTTTTTGCAGCCATTTATTACAAGAAGAATTACAAAAACGTCCTTGGAATGGCGAATCAGGAATTTACCATATCCTGAAAGCGTGTATTCTGTTACTGCAGAACCTGATGGCACTATGACTGTACGTACAAGCAACAAGAAATATTTCAAAAAGATAAAGATCCCAGATCTCGAAAGGATCGGATTAAAGCCAGAGCAGCAAAGGATATCATTTCATCATCAGTACAATACTTTAATTATAACGGTATAGAAAATATTTTTTCAAAATATCTACTTTGCTACATATCATTTATTCATTACTATTTATTTTATTTCTTTTTTTATTTTAGTACAAAAAGCCTCCTCAACTTCTCGACGTGGAGAAGAAAGTATTAGCCATTGTTTTGAAACTGAATACAGATTCTAAGGATGTACAGTGCCCAACCAGTTAATGAAATGTATTGTGAACACATTTATGAATACTCTAATTATTAAATTTCTTATTTCAGTCAAATAATTGTTTTAATGTATAATTTGCAACAAATGCAATTAATCATCAATTTATTATTTAAAATTTGTATCAAGAATTTTGTGATTAAAACCTTTCAGCTTTTTGACTATTGTGATGAAGAAAAATAAGTTGTATTAGAATTCTTAAATATATCTCTCAATAAGTTGAATCTATATATGGATTTTTTGTATAGCTTATGAGAACTCGTGTAATTTTCTCATCGCAACTTTTATCTTGTATAACGTTTATAAATACAATATTAGTGTTCAAATTCAAATTTACCAAATAAATGAACAATGAGCACAAACTCTTGTTACTCTTAAAATTTAGGGAACGTTATGTTACGAGTGCAAATGGAGTGTTTGTTACTCCATCAAAGTTGATTTTGGTATAATTTAATAGCTACATAAAAATAATACATTAGAATATTATATCCATTTCTACCAATGTAAATTAACTTTAAAATTATATACATAAAATTTTAATTTCAGTTTAACTTTTCAGTTTTTTTCATATTGTAGTTTTAAATTTAAGAAACATCCATTTCTATCATGTAGATTAACTTTTTAATCTCGGTTTAACTTATTCGTTATTTTTCTTTAGTTCTACGAATTAGAATAAACCAACGTTGGAAATGTTACTTAAAAATATAACGCGTAATCGTTACTTTTTGTAAAAATAACTTGTTACCGTTATCTATTACTGATGATTTTAAAAAATAACATGTTATTGTCAGAGTTGGGTAGTAACTAGTTAAAAAGTTAAAAGTTAATAACTTTTAAATTAACTTAGTTAATTTTAAATAATTTAATTTTTAACTTTAACTAGTTATTTTTGAAACATAGATTTACTAAGTTAAATTACTAAAAAGTTCAAAATTTATCTATGTAAAAGAAAAAGATTATGAAAAATACATTTCTACATAAAAAACAATGTTTGTTATTTCATGTAAACTTAATTTACAAATAAAATATTAAATTTGTTTGATGATCCGTATTTATAATTGTTTTGAGTAATTTAACTTTAAAAGTTATGAATTTTTAATTTAATATGAATAATGCTTTTCACAATTAACTTTTAATTTAATTTTAACGTAACTTAATTTAGTTTTTTATTCAAGTAACTTTTAATGTAACTAAATTAATTTTATAAGTCATTAACTTTAACTTAATTTAGTTAAGAAAAATATATAACTTATGCAGTCGTGGTTATTGTTACCATTACTTAAAAAATAATGGTTTGTTACTTTTTTTATAATACTATAGTAAGTTAGATTTTAAATTACAATATTTAATAATCAATCTTAAAAGTGTAGTAATAAATATTAAAACTTAAAACTCTCCAAGTTATTCTGTATATAAAGCAAACTTACTTTAATATTAATCTAATAATTTTTTTAAATCTTTATTTTTTAGTATACTCATTTTACAAGAATTCAGATCAAATTTGTTTTTTTTAAATAATGCCATTATTAAGAATGCATTTTTATCGCTATCAGTATTGAAAATCTATAGTATCTATATGTAGATTAATGTAGATTTATAATGTAGATCATTCAATACTGATAATGGCTATCAAAATGCAGTTCAAGATATAATTAAAGTACTGTATCAAAATATTTTTATTCAATCACGCGATCAATTGAATGAGTGTAGGAATAATAGAAAATTAAAATAATGATAAAAGTAACTAATAAATTCGTTACCGTTACTGTAAAAATATAACGACGTTACCGTTATCACTACAGATAGAAAAAAGTAATAATCGTTACCGACAAAACGTAGTGAAAAACGGTAATGGCGTTACGAGTAACGCATTACGTCCCAACTTTGGAATAAATTATAAACCAAGATTAATTTCGGTTTCTCGCGATTCGTCGCACACCCGCGTGGACGCCGTCGAGTTGTCGGTGCCGCGCGTCGAGAGATCGATCGATCTTCCTGCGTAGTCGATTTCGCGCGAGTGCGTCTACTGCTGGTAGAGTTTGGCAGCCTGCCCTGCATGCGTGTGTTGTGCGACGACGGAATTGCGTTTCAGTGTTATGTCGGTCCTTTTGCGAGGAAATCTCTGAGCTGATATGGCAAATATGACGAATTCTGTGCCGGAGAGGTAAGCAGTCTTTGATTCGCTACACGGGGAGGTCTACTGAGTTTCTCGAAAGTGTTTGGATCGTTCCAGTAACGCGGTCGAGGGTAGAATCGTGTCGCAGCGAGGTTATGTACGTGCCGACTTCTCACATTTCGGAAACGTTCCGATCGGGCACGAGACTAACGTGATCGTACGTGATTGTTGATCCGCGAGACGAGGCGCGGTTTTCATTTGTCTGATGCATCGTGCAGAACCGATAGTGCGATGTTCCGCTGATTCCGGGAAAGCAATCCGACGCTATTCTCGGAGACACCTTATCGACGGAGCACGCTTGTCCCGTGTCGTTTCGCAGAACGTTTCCCGCCATTTCTCCCGAGATGGTGTTAACCACCTAATCGCTGAAATTCGAAATAGTTTGATTCGCGCGTTTCTCAACCTTCGATCCGATCTCGCGAACTTTTGATGCGTTATGTAATAATTCGCGCCGAGTGCTTAATTCTCTTGGTGAGTAATTCTCGTAAAGCAGCCGATATCCACTAGAGTTAATGAGACGGAATGATGCGTTTCCGTAAGATAGAAAGTACAGTCGTAGGCGTGTTGATTAAAATTTGTTGGTTATAACTCCATGGAATGCGAATGGAGGAAGGGGGAAAGAAGACGGAAGCGAAATACTCCAATATCTCGATATTTTGAATGCATCACTTTTCACACACGTACGCACATAATTCAGCCCATGTTCCTGCGGCCAAATCACCGCGAACGCGATGCGCTGTTTATTACTAATCCTATAATTATATTCGTTTTCATGTGTTTCAGATGGTTAGAGTACAAAGCTTTCGGTGATGTGATCAAGGGTACCAAGATTCTAGCATTCAAAGTTCCATTGAAGGACGTGAGTATCTGCGTAATACTTTTCAATTTGTAGTACGACTTTCACAACGTGGGGGATCATTTAAAATAAAATTGAAAAAAGAATAGTTAATTTTAAAATTTTCATATTTAAGCTAATTATAAATATAGTATAAAATGTATGAAATAGTAAAGTGCAAATAAGAAAGAAAAGATATTTTTTTATATTAAAATATGAATTACTGAAATTTATTAAAATAAATAATTTTATTCGAAATTGATTGGAATAAATAAATGAAAGAATGTAACAAGTCTCGGAAATATATTATTTTTTATATTCTTAGAGTATTGATCCCTATGTTGTGTATATAAAGATAAGATTTGTATGATAATAAAGATATCTCTCTACTTACGAATTTTCAAACTTACAACTGACATGCTATTAACTAAAAATTAACTAATAAATTATCTAACAAAACTAATTAAGCACTTATTAACCAATAATTCATATTAAATGTTTATTTTATAATTCTGAATGTTACAATAATAAGAGTTACATTTTTAAGAAAAAATAATATTATTTCTTTATTACTTGGTGAAGTTAATCTGTGCTTGAGTTAAATATTAATTTTATAATAGTGAATAGTAAGAATTATAATTTAAAAAAAATTTTGTTTTGCTATTTTTTATAAATAAAGGTCTATATTTTTTTTAATAATAAAATAATTACCTTAATTTATGAGTTTTTGGACTTATGACTAGCATGCAATTGAGTAAAATTAATTAATAGATTATATAACGAAACTGATTAAGCACTTGTTAACAATGATTTAAATTAAGTATAATTTTTGTGATTCTGAGTATTATAATTACAGTTTTAAGAAAAAAATAGTATCGTTTTTTAATCATTTGTTGAAGTTAATCTGTGTTTAAGTTAAATATTAATTTTTTAATAGTACACTTAGAGAAAAAATTATAGTGGTGGCAACCATTAAAACTGGCTATAAGGAGACAATTATACAAGTTTTATAAATAGAATTATGATATATATATATATATATATAGTTAAGTAAACTATGTTATAATTATTGCAACTAAGTTAATATAATTATTTTTCCCTTATAGTTATTACAACTATTTTTTATTAATTCTCTTAACCTTTAACTTAATTGCAATAACTATAACATAGTTCACTTAATTATATATCGTAATTCTATTTATAAAATTTGTACAATTGTTACCTGTATAGTTAACCACCACTATAATTTTTTCTATAATTTTTTTCTGAGTGTAAATATTAAGAATTATATCATTAATAAGAAAAATTTTGTTTTTCCATTTCCTAAATAGAAATCTATAATCGTTTTTAGCAATAAAATAATTATTTTGCACAAATAATAATTTTAGTTTGTTTTTATATAAATGCTATTTGACTTGTCAATTCGATTTACGAATCGAAGTCTCGGAACGTAAGTAGAGGGGATATCTGTACCTGTAATTTGGTAAAATACCTGCGCAATCTACTTGCTAGGAACATTTATATTTAACATTCGAAGTTAACGGAAAGCGCGTTTTAATTCCTCTCTGATTTACTGTAAGAAAAGTTTTTAAGAGCGCGTCGCTCTCGCGGAACGCAGCCAGCCGCGGTTCGCTCGGAAACAGAATTGCCCTCCTCGCCCACCGTTCTCCGGACCTCTCTCGCGTCCCTCGACTGTCCTCTCCCGTGCTTCTCCTCGCACTAAATCAAAGATTCTCTTCGCGGGAGTCGTGGCGGCCGCACGGCAGATAAGATCGCATTGGATTCTCGAAATGGACGACGCGGCAGGTACACGCGTCGTCGCTACGCCACGTGCGCGCCTGTGTGTGGGTACGTGGCACGCACGCAGGCACGCACGCAC
>QKQZ01009739.1:0-14259 GCA_003595255.1 Solenopsis fugax | reverse complement strand
CAAAATTTGTATGGTTGTCCCCTTATAGTTGCCACCACTACAATTTTTTCTCTCAGTATAAATTTTACATCTACAGTACATCCGATATTTACTTCGACACGAATACATTTTACAAAAAGAAATTTTTTAAACTGTATATCGTCGACGTTAATGAATTTTATATGTCATTCATATGCAACGAAAATCGCGGGAAAAAAACATTTATGCAACATCTGACGCGTTCGTTTTGGCAACGACTATTTCTTCTAGCGTGATAATTCAAATTCGCTAGGAGAACTGAAAATAAACCAATCGCTTTAATAAAATTATAATAATTTACGGGGAAGCTTTTTATATACGGCTAACTCAAGCAGTTACGTCATCGTGAGCTTCACTTTGAAATTCACTCCCGCGGGCGACGGAATGCTAATGACCGCTTCCAACAACAAAGGCCGCATAGATAACCGCGGAATAGCGTTGAAGTTTAGGGCTATTATTATCCGCGATGTCTACGCATGGATAAATCGGTAATAATTACGTATTTGCGAAGTATAACAAACTACTTCTCAGCTCGCTTCAGCTGATTGCGAGCGCCGAGTCGTGACGCAGGCCGATCATGCGTAAAAATTTGTCGACTTGCGTCATGTTGCAGCCGTAAGTTTTTTTTTTTAATGCGCATGTCGATTTATCAGTGCCGCTTATCACACGTAAATTTTCGCATAAAAATAAACGCCGACGCGGGTTGATTCTATCATCGGAACGGCTTGTGTCGCGCCCGAAAGACGAGATTTACTTCAACGCGCGACATTATCAAAGTGGTGCACCGTACTTCGTCATGTCTAATCTAATCGAAACGAGACGAAAACCTTGGCGCTATCGCGCCGATAACCCTAAGATTTTCATCGACTCAAATCCTTTTCTGAGAAAGTGCCCTGCGTGAGCCGATAAAAAAAAAAACGAGAAACAACTATTGTAGCGTAGATATCATCGCCATGTCGATCGATAAACGATTACTAAAATCTTTCTTGCGAGATGTTTATTCAACATATTTTATCGGAGATATTCCCTTGAATTAATTGACGTAAAATAGAAAAATATCTTTAAAGAAGCGTGGTTGATATCGTTCTAATAGATCTTCAAAGTTTCAATAGTATTGCGCCAGGCAAACTCCGTCGCGATGCACTTTCGTCGAAGCACGACCTCGAGTTCGCGCTCTCTTTTACGACGAAAACGGTGCCGGCGGGGTCGGACGCGATCGGCGGCGCATTAAAAGAGTTATCGCTATCCCCGCGATAACGTCGGCCGCTCCATGCGCTTGTGCAGGCGGGCTCAGAGACGGGCGGCGTGCTTATCGGCGCCCCACACGAAGCAGCGCGCCGATTTATCTCGCGACGACACGTAAACACTTATTAACCGCGCGTGCACTCATTAACCAGTAAACCGGCCCGAGGTCCAGTCGCAAGACGATCGTTCGTGCGTAATCTCGCCGGCAAAAGAGCCGCGCCTACGACCGAGCGCCTCTGTTGAAACAACCTGCGCGTTTTGATTCCCGCCAATTTTTTACTGCGGATTATAGTACCGCGAGGTGCGTGCAATCACGAGCGGAACAGATCGGGTTAATGGGCGTTGAATGCACGAAAGAATCATGACAACGCTCGTGGCAATTATGAGGAACGACACGTTTCTCTTCCACTTCAAAACGACCTTAGCCCTAAATTGAATCTAAGATTTATACGTATAACAGATTCAATTTTAGTTCTCGCACACAGAAAAAAATGACTATCAAATCAACAATTCATTGTTTCATATATACTGAAAAAAAAGATTGGTTATAACTACCAAATGTATAGTGAAATGGTATCAATTAAATATTTGGTCAATGTAACCAAAAATAATTTTACTTTTCTAAATATTTAGTAACTTATACCAGATTTGATAATACTAAACAATTAGAAAAATAAAATTATTTTTGGCTATATTGACAAAATATTTAATTGATACTATTTCACTATACATTTGGTAATTATAACCAGTCCTTTTTTTTTTCAGTGTAAGCAAAAATATAAAATCTTGGAAGAATTTGATAATCTTGATCAGACATAATTTGCTTACATGAAGAAACAAAATTTTTTTGTTAGCAAATTATGTCTCTTTGAAATTGTAAATACTTCCAAGGAGATTTTATATTCTTGCTTATACATGAAACAATGAATTGTTGACTTGATACTAATTTTTTTCTGTGCATTTTTCTTGTTGTTAAATCCGTAAAGATAACGTGAGTCATTATATCGTCGAATGTACAACAAATACGATTCGATATACATTCCTTTTTTTCCACCCTCTGTAATGCACCTGCCGTTCACTCCGCAATGTACGAGTTATCCTTGACATTATTTCAGTACGTGCATTAGCAGAATATATGTTTACCCGTCAGTAAACACTTGCGAAATCTTGGAGTAATATCCGTATACGCCCTCGTCTTCGATATTTAATCTTTGGTCATTAACATAATCTTTACCTCTCTCACTTTATGACTGATCTAACTTACAAATATCAATCTTAAAACATAAAATGCAAGTTATAAAAAAAAACTAAATTCTTAGAAAAATCCAGTTCTACAAAATAAAAGCAAACAAGCAATTAAATTAAAAAGAGTAATAAAATAAAAGTTTTCATTTATTAATGAATGGCAAAGGTTAAATTGCGACGGTTTATATAGCTCAGAGGCGTGAAATAATCATCTGCCCTATATCAGTCGCAATTACACGTTGGAGGGACTAATGATCAGCTCCCGAAAGAGTCGCGGAAGTGCGATTCCTCATTGCAGCAGATGCACCTGCGCGTATGTCGCTGCGACCTGCTAACCGACACGGAAGCGTGGCAAGCATTCCGTAACGGAAGGGATGCTCCCGATGCTCTGTAACCCCTAAAACGCATCGGGCCGAGGTTTCCTGTCGCAGGAAACGTTAAAAGTTAAAAGAGGGGGCGGCCCCGTCGGAGCGTGACCGCGCGGATAGGCTCGCCTGATCGCGAGGAGTTAAATCGTTGTCGGTTTTACCGGTTGCTCGCTTCTGCAATTCTGTTCGTCCGAATTGCCATCGCGTTTTTGCGCCGCACGCTCAATTTCATCGGATGTTTATTGCCTTTCCATTTCCCCGGTGATGATCAACCGGTAGCGACTGTCCTTCCGCCAATGCACGCGTTAACTCCCATAAAACGGCTCGTAAAATCGTCCGGTTTCGCGACGCTGACCTACGCGCGTCACGGAAATTCATACGTCTCGATTTCTGCGGCAATCGCGGCAGCTACGACACCGAGTTACGAAATTATCAGAAATGATGCGATTGAAGTCAGTTGACAACGGAAAATCGTGATGGTCGCGTCGTCTGGAGCGACGACGAGTTTGACGAGAAAGCGCCGACACGCTTCGATGCCTTCCGCGGCGCACCAGACATCCGCTTTTGATTTCTGTATCAGGGAACAGGTGGTCGGTCGCTCGGGCACCGGCTATTTCCGGTTACCGGTTTCCCTTGAGATTTGCATTTGACGCGTCGGCCACTTGTCGCGCATCGTAACCAACCGGACGAACCAGAGAGCTCTCGTAATTAACTGCGCTAAGGCAAACATCTTATCGGCAAAAGAGGTTCGCCACGACCAGTTACGCTGATAACGAACAAAAGCGCCATACGAAGATTAGTTCCCTAGTCATTTAACGCTGAAAGTTGGAAAGCCACAAAAAGTGATCACCGGCCATAGTAGATACACCGTGCGACGCTTTAACGCAAAGTACATGAGCTATATTACGGGCCGCGTGTCGATAGCGCATTGCACGCGTTCGGGTTTTACCTTCGAGGATGGCTAGCGGTATTAATTCTCTGTCGGAGAAAACGTAATAATCAGCCCGTGATAAATAATAACGCTAGTTTTTACGATCGCTGCGGCGCGCGGCGTGAGAAAGTTTATCTCACGCTGCTCGCATGTTCGTCGAATATAATGGAGACGAGATTATTATTTTGCTAGTAACGATGTTTTTGTGTGATGAGATAAATCATCATTACTTGGAATGTACAGAAACTACACCAACGATTTCTCAGTACACAATTTCTCTGGAAGTTTAATCGCGTCCAAAGAAATAGATATCGATAAATGATTCTTCTCAGATAAAAAAATGAATTTTTTTCAAATTTAACAGCATCTCCTGATGGAATATCCCTCTCGCGCAATCCTTTCCACGAAAAATGAGGACAATTATACAATTCAACCTCATCGATTCGGCGGCCGATCGATTGACCACATGCGCGATTCAAAGAAATCGATTGGAAGGGAAATCGCGTCTTCGGGTCCTCCTGCGGGGAATATTAATGGCCCTATCGATGGAAACTAATTATCGGACGCGTATATAAGTGCGTTAATGCGCAAATTAAAAGTCGGCGCAACGAGATAGCGCCGTAGGATTTCGTAGGGTGAGTAACGATTTAGCCGATTAAGCTCGCCCGGTCCGGGATTGAGCAATCAAGGAACCGATTATTTTCTTCGCGCCACGAATAATTGCCGCACTTTGATCCTATCCGTCGTAAGTCATCGATAATTCGTTCGCGCAGCTGGGTAATAAACCTAATGACTGATACAAAATTATCGGCAGATCGTGCGAACGCACCAATCATGCCTGCCGCTTCTCCTGATTACCAATAATAATAATAATTCATCGCATTAATAATTTGCAGCGAATATACATATGCGTGCACATTTTAATTCGCGCAGTAACAAGCTTGCGACATAAATAATCGCACTACCTTTCCTTTTTTGCAAAATCTAACTTCGCATAAATCATTCTCTTTGACTATATCTAAAGGACGTGCCTAGCAATTGAATCATCAAAAACGTTCAAGTGATATATTAAACACCAAATTACAAGAGAGCTGTGTATTATGCAAAATGCGTATAATATATGAGTCCCCATTAAAATCCAATGGCAAAATGATATTAAAACGCTGGATAAATGAGAAGCAATCCTTCGAAATGTCACAGGACGAATATATAAAAGTTTGCAGCTGCAAGCGAATACTTAATCGTCCATTCCTTCTGTAAAATTAGCCCGTTGCAACGTGCAATGTCACGCTGCTGCAACACAGTAGCGGTAGTATCCGATTTCTATATTGAGAAAGATAGGAATATGAGGGGAGGAGGGAGAGGGAGGGAGAGAGAGAGAATCGTTACACGGCCTCTGACGAGTAATTAAGAGGGTAGCCAGTCATCATTTGGTGGCCTCTGATAATAATTGTATGGAAATATAAAGCATGGCCAAGCCGACGGCTGCCAGCCATTTATTTCAATACCAGTTCCGATAATACCGGTTGCCTTATTATTTCGAGGCGCACGTTTGGCCTCGAAAGAATACCGCGAGGATCGCCGTTTCAAAGAATGCTCGGGTTGTTATGTACCATCCCGCTAGCGAAAGAAACTAACCGTTTCATAGATGTGCAATTAGCATGCCGCGCTTCACGACCTGAATTGCGATGCCGATTCATTTAGGTGTCTATCATTTTCTTGCATTCGCGAATCTACTTCGCGGGAATTCAAAGTGTAAATTACAAGGCTCGAATGTTCTCACCAATTTCTACTATTTATCATTTAGCTGGACGCACGACTCCTTATAAAGTGCTTTACACTCATTCCAATTATCGTTATAACGTACACGTAATACGCATGATACGCGTAATGTGCGGAAAAGGCAAGAACGATCGAAGATCCAAGATAACGAAACCGGCCGGCCTCACGCAGCGGCGAAACGATCCGTCGCGCTTAATCCCTGCGGAAGAGTGGAAAATTATCCTTTCAGCGGAAATAAATTCGCGGCGCGGATCCGTGAGCACCGTGTAATGAGCGCCGGCCCCGATACCGTCCAATCAGATTGCCTTTTGCCCAGGGAAAAAAAAAAATCCCCGGCACCCGCTCGAGAAACCGCCACGCGCGTTGGTCGTGCCGCGAGGTTCCGCGCCGATTCTAAACGGTGATTCATGGTGATTGCTCGCGGCGCGGAATAAACGAAGAACAAGGGGGAGGGGGAGGGGGCCCGGTGCCCGTAGCCCCACGCGACCGCCTTTGGAGTCCGGCCTTTACGGTCCATCGTATATAAACACGGCCAGCCAGCATCGGGCTCTCCGATATCTGGTAGAGCGTACGTTAAGCGTGCGTCTTTCTCTTTCCCTCCACTCGCTTTGTTCCTCACCGTATCGTTACACCCCACAGGTTTAATTACCTCTAGCCGGTTTATCGAACGATATCGTGCTTTCGAGCTTATTTATGAATACTTTGGTTCCCGTTGCGGGTCCTGCTAGTTTATGCCGGTCTTCGTAGCTAATTAATATTTGTCGCCATTAACCTCCGCGTGTCCGGTCGGCGTCGTCGTATAATACGTTGCAACCCGGTTGTGCCCGACAACGACGGAACGATCTTCCATCAGCGCGTCGCACGAACGAGCCCGCCGTTCCGGCGACGAGCGAGATAATTAAACCGCGTACGCCAAAGTTTCGAAAGGTTTTCTTTTCTGCGGCTAATAAGCAAGCTGCCACGCGTCGTTTCGCGCTGAATTACCTTCGCCTGTGTTACCTTCGTGGAAATACATGGCGAATGACCACAGGACGAAATGTCACGTGACAATCGCACCGTAAACGTTTGAGAAATAATTTTCTTATCACAGAACAGAAAAAGAGTTCCCGATATTTGCATCTAATTGCACACTGAAAAAAAAAAGACTGGTTATAACTACCAAATGTGAAATAGTATCAATTAAATATTTGATCAATGTAAACAAAAATAATTTTACTTTTCTAAATATTTAGTAACTCATACCAGATTTGATAATACTTATTAAACATTTTGTAAAATAAAATTATTTTTGGTTATATTGACAAAATATTTAATTGATACTATTTCACTATACATTTGATAGTTGTAACCAGACTTCTTTTTCAGTGCAGGATAAAAATTGCATAATTTTCTACCGTATAATTAGACAGAGATAAAGATCTCTAGACTACAGTTATATATAATTTACATTAGGTAATTAAATATTCAATATGTTTAATCATCTAGTTCTTAGCGAGGAAATAATTCACGCGCGCGTGTATAGTTACAAATTATACATTCCAATTATATCTTCATATCTTATATACAATGATCGTTCAACTCAATTGCACGTTAAGAGACGTTGAACTCGTAGTAGACTTGCAACGCGCACCAAGATTAATGCGGAAACGAGAGCGCTGGGGTGCAGGACTTGTCGTGAGGTTTTTAATTAGCTGTTGCAGGCGCGGCGCTTGAATTACGACGACGAGTTGGACATCGCGCGCTAGTAGCCCGGGAAAGAATTACCGCGTGTGCCGGCGTACGAAAATGATTAATTACATGACGAAGACATGACCTTGCTTGCTTGCTTGCTTGCTTCAGCGACGCACGGCGCAGCACGCGGTGCGATACTTATCGGAATGATTTACATCGCCGTTAAAACCATTGACGCGACACGACACACAGCCCAGAGAAATTGCGGCACTTACCGGTGCAATTAGACGTGGCTTTACCCGATCTAATCGTGATCCCGTCCAATATAGCGATCACAGCTCAATCAAGAACGAAGAAAGTTTTTCCATTTACGTTTAATTCGCCGTTCAATCGCGTGAATAATTTTATAATAAGTTAGGTTCGAAAATTGAGTTACGTCGTCGATAAATAATATTATGATGATATTATGAACTGAATTGATAATTTATGATTACTTGTTACTGATAGTGCTTTAGATTTACTTTACAGATAAGGTGCTTGTGACAACTTTTACGACAAGAATTATAACACCGAATAATGTAACATATAGATTCAAATCTCTATAAAATAATGCTCTTGCTAATTAAATGACTGATTAAAATTAATGATAGCTGAATAATTAGCTAAAATGCACTTAACAAATTCAGATTTGCCAGCCCATAATTGCTATCAATAAAAAATGTCCGCATTATTATAAATTTTCGACTTCAAGACATTGAAATAATTAATTTCTTGTCCAAAGTTCAGTTTTTTAATTAATTCTTCTAGTTAAATCCTTTAGAACTCTCCCTCCACGAACTAGCAGTCGGATCCTCTTTCTCACGAGTCTCTCGGTAACACTGTAAGATATCCTCGCTCGAGGGTGCACCCAACGCCTCAGGGCGAGCAATTAAACGTGATTATCCCTCATTAAGGACGAATTCGAAGGACGAGGCACGGTTGCGTAATTGTGGGAATGAATCGTCCGCATCTTCTGCGTCGTTCGTGTTGTCCTCTTTTCTTCCTCGATGCCAATGTACGTCGCTCCTTGAACGCGCATAGCTGCGTGCATTGAGACGTTGCGTGCACCCACGCTGGAAATCGATCCACATAGCCGGAAGGGACGCGGAGATTATTGAACTACCGTAAAAATTCCGCAGCAAAAAGGTAACTTCTTTCCTCTTACATTGGGATCTCGCAACTTCCACAAACTGGGAGTAAAACTCACGAAGTAAAATCTTCCCTATGCGACGGCGATGACTCATATTTTTCAAATGGAAAATACGTAACTCGCAAGATTTCTCATAAATTATCTGCGAATCGCGCGCACGCGATTACGTCCGGTTTCTATTTGTTTCATAACTGATTGCAACCAAAGATTTAAACGTAAGACAAGATGTCTTTTTCGACAATCATTCATAAAGCAAAAACTATAGTCCTACGTCTAGTTCTACTCCTATTTCTAGTCCTATTTAAAGGTCAAGTGCGGTCAGCATTCTTCCAATTCATTATTTTAACGAATGACATCCTTCTTCCGTACCATCTGTCTAGTTTTTTCAACAAAACACATTACGCAGACTGCATTAATTTAAATTTTTATTACCGTGTACTTTATACGTATGATAAAAAGCGATATTGTCTCTGCATTGACCCTAGCATTTTTATTTGCCGTTATTCGGCGTATCATTATCGCGACAGGTTGTTTATCTTGCAAGAAGGGGAGGTATTCCTACCAAATGTGTGCCGCGAGTCAACAACTCGGTGCGCGTGGTTGTTTGACTGTTTAACTTTCCCAGAGAGGAGCGGTCCTGGACGTATATATCTACCTGCACTCAGGTTCCTAAAGTTCCTCAAATGTTGTCTCAGGCGGGTTAGATACCACAACGTCGCGCAAGTTCAACCCTAGATAACAACATTCCTCCTCGAGACTGGGTGTCTGATCCAAGAAGACGCTACAGGCGCTAAATCCATTTACGTCGCAA
The DNA here is from genome assembly GCA_003595255.1 of Solenopsis fugax. Lineage (NCBI taxonomy): Eukaryota > Metazoa > Arthropoda > Insecta > Hymenoptera > Formicidae > Solenopsis > Solenopsis fugax. Next base: position 4,999 of record QKQZ01009739.1, on the reverse strand, counting down.
AGTTCTCGCCGAATTATAGGCCTAATCCTACCCTGAATGTTCATTCACGAAAGCGATTCGAGTCTACGATTTTCGAGCTGCGTCTTGACAGCCCGCATAATATTCCGGGATAAGATTAGCATGTTGATTACGAGCGCACGTACTTTGTGTACGTGTTCACGCACATGTACTAAGGCAAAACGACGACGACGTGCTCCGATGACGTCGGCGTCTCACCTTCGGCTTGATCATCGCGCGAGCACGCGTACACGTGTATCTTCATGCCGCGCAAACGTGACGTCGATTTGTTATCTATCGGCGATTCGTGAATAACGCGTAACCGTGTCAGAAATTCATGCTGAAGAGTATATAACTGCTTATCTTTATTCAAAAATTCTCCCGACATGAGCCAGACGTGCGTTGCAATATCGTGAATAACTATTTGAATTATTATCTAAATACAATATTTTAAAGTTAAAATAAAGTCTCCTCTTTACACAAGAAATGATAAAAATGTCTTATTATTGCAGAATGCCTTATTACGTTTGTACAAAAAATTAACTATAAAAAATTCGACGATTGTAACTATTGATCAGCTACTTTGATATATTTTACATGCATGTGTATTAAAGGAATAAGAGGCGGTAAGTGTTGCGTTAATAATACGGGAGCATGGAAAGCCGGATATATGAGAAGTGAGGAATATCTTACTACGACCTGACGCTTCACCAAAGTCTGGTCTCATTTTAACAGGTGTACGCGTTATTTAATCAGTCCCTTTCCGTGCTATGTTTGTTTTACGTGACGCTCGTGTGTCAGACGCGCGAGGCGGCCTGACGAATCGTAGAAAGGCCTTCCGACGTTGCGCCGCGTGGGCACAAATACGTTTGCGCCGGGTAAGAAGAGGGAAGCGAAGAGGGGGAGGAACGCATTTTTTTTTCTTTTTTCACGTTTACTTAGAAGCAGATGCATTAGAAAACTCGTATGACGACCCATCGACGTTCTCGATGAAGCGAATACTTAATGCCACTCACTCCGTCTTTCCACGTATCAATCGAGATATCGGGAGCCGTACAGGATGCCGGCTGCGGTAAGCGAGCTCGTAATTTAAACGGCTCACGTGCGCCGATGATTTCATTCAGCCGACGGACGCGCGCGTAAGGATTGTGAAATACACCGTTTAAATCAGCGACGGAAATCTCAAGTAATGACACCGATGTTTTCGAGGAGCGATGCTTTTAATTAACGTCGTGTTCTAAATGTTTCTTTCCCAATGCGTGTTTCGCCGCTATCGAAGAGCGATAATTGCGAGGCGAGATAAGGAGGAACGCACACTTTCAGATTCGCGAGGCAAATGGACGAATGAATTTAAAACATTCTACTTTCTTCTCGATGAGGGACCCGAGTGCCAACGATCGAGAATGTCTGAAAACGTCCCGAGATTTCGTAATAAAAAGTGATCGAGATCGCGCTCCGCTGCCAAGATGAAGAGGAGAGAGCTCCGAGGAGAGGCCAATGAACGAGGCGGTTAAGATAAGTCTCGCCTGAGCGGCGCGCCGCACGCTCGATTCGGCGACATTTCGAAGTCATCCCCGCGTGTAATTGGACCGCTTTACGACACCTTTAGCGACTCACGCGCGCAATTGTCCTGCCTATGTAATGTCGTCTTTAGATAAGTTAGTCCGCGCCGTCTATACCCTTGTCGCGCGCGCCATTACGCGACCGACTGCGAGACGTAGATAAGCTAATCGGCGTCGTAAAAAGTGCAGTTTGCGGATGACGCCGCTGTATCGCCAATGAGAGAGCACGGCGCGATACGGCGCATCGTATTCAGTCGCAACGGCGCGATATGGCATCACAACTTGGAAACTATCTAAGCGCACCTGAGACACGTACGAAGTATTACGTTGCGTTTCGAAGCATGTTTTGTAACGTTGAAAAATGAAGAGCACGCGTTCTCTTTACTTGCCACCTAACACCGAAGCTTCGGCCGCTAGCGGCCGCTCGTTAACATATTCAGAAACGCAACCTCGTTAATCTTAGCGACTGCTTGCACTAACGGTCGTTAACGCCCTAAGCGACCATCCGGCTTAACTTGGTGTGCATTTCAAAACTAAATAGCTAATCGCAAGCCAAGATTAGCTCACTAAAATTATGGGTGCAATCTAGAATGAAGATACCGCAAGAAAGATTGTGGTTTACCCACATATAGATGTAAAAGAAGGTAATAAATGACGATAATCATTTCACGTTCGTGCTGTAATAGAGATGCGCCTACACCACGTTATTGCGACGACGCAGTATAGTCATTACCGGATTTGCAGCGTTAACCGCGAACGATGCGCGATTTTGCACGGTGCCCGACGAAAAATTTCTCAATTTCGTCGAAGCGATCGCGTCATAGTCGAAGGAAGTCTTCACGGGTGGCCCATTATGTTCCTCAATGACAGCGGATTATCCACTGGTCCTTGAGGCCCAGAGGGTCGCCACATGCGCCCTACGTAGCGGATCTCTGCCTTCGGCTCTTGTTCAGAATTGCAACGACCCTAATTTCCTTTTAACCAGCATTATCGTCCTCGCTATATTTTTCACCGGTAATTTGTCCCACCAGACAGGTGCCGAAATGAAGGACCACACGAAGTGCTGCCGGAAGGAGCTCTAGGAAGAATCTATCGATCTACCTGACAAAGACTATCTGTACATTTTACGGGCGATACATTTTTCAAGAGCTTTTCAGATTTTATCTGTAAGTGAATATTTAGAAATATCGTTTTTTTTTCCAGGTTATTTTTTTCTGTATAATAAATATTGTGTATATTAAGTCTTTTTTATATATTATATTTTGATTGCACTAATTGAGTCAAACTTCTTTTAGTCTATATATTTCGTTTTTTTTTTTAAGTAAAATTTCTTTTCATATCTCAAAATATAATTATCTAATCTTCGAAATTCACGATTTTGTTTATTATTTTAAGTAATTATAATTAATAAAAAGAAAAAAGAAACGTTATTTATATGATCGTCCGAGTTTTGTATCAGACAAACGTGTGCGTTTCCCTTGCGCTCGTAAAGCAGAAAGCGTAATGCCGCGTAGAGCGAAAAACGTTAAAAGGAAAAATAATAAAAATAACGAAGGCGGGCGCGCGAGAGAAGTTGCAGGTGGTCGGTGTCGTTGTACCTTTAAATGCGGGCCTATCCTCACACAAGATCCACGAACGTGACGGTCTCGGTGCTCGGGGCGTCACAATTTCGCACAATTATAGATTAGCCACACTCGCGATTCGGCCCACACCTGTTGGGTCTAATCGCCGTCAACTATCTTGCATCTCAATTCGCCGTGGCCCCGCGGAATATTGATTTTTTGCCGGCAATTTTTACGAGGCAAAATGTAATGTCTAACGACCACGGATCGCTTTCGAAGGCGCGGAGATGCCGGCCAGCCCCGTTATCCTGGCGAGACGGAGCACGAAACCGAAACTATGAAATTATCGTGCATGGTGGTCCTACCACACGCGCGAGGACTTCGTGAGTCTAAGAGATTCGTCTATTCATGACTGGATTCTGGATCATGGTGACTAATTACGTTGCAAATGACCACAAATCTTCAACTGAGATGAGACCAGATTTCTTCTGAGAAGACCAGTGAATAGAAATGCATGTTATTTTTTTTTTTAAAGGGATCCAAAAGAAATATTAAATTTCACATTGGGTAATTTTACTGTTACCAGATTAGAAAAAAACAACGTTAATAATAAAAATATAACTGAACAACTGCATAACAATGCGACAAATTAAACAGACTCTGAGTATCTTAATAAAAATGATAATCAGAGCGTAATTATGTATAATTTAAATTTGTAATATATAATTTCAAATTCGGTCGGTACGTGTTAAAGTTATAAACAGTAACAATTTGACAATTTAAAATGATTAATGATACGTCAAGGAATATCCTGCGACACATTGAGATAAGGGATACTCTCTGCGTTGCAACGTCAATCGTCACGCAAGAGTCAGGAAGGACCATCATCCTGACAAATGACGCAAGCCGGTATTCGAGAACGAACAACTCAGAATAATTATGCGGCTCCAGAAATACGGGAAGCTGGCCGACGCGCGACGGAAAGAAAAACATCGACGTAGGGTTCAAAGCTTGAAAAATTAAAGTTGAGTGTCGCCGCGCGCTGCGTCGTCCTTGTGCCGCCGTGCCTAAGCGGATTCCCTGACAAATGAACGGGACGAAAAGGAAAACGGAATATATACGAAAGATGGGGATGTTACAAGTTTCGGTTTATGGAAGCTAATGGGGGAATGATAAATTCATGGAAATTTTCCATTTAAGATAAATACAAATAATATATGTGAATTTTAGAAAAAGTTCTTTTTCATCTCGATATAAATTCTTCATTTTCTACCGTCAAAAGATATATAAACAAAAGAACAAGCTCAAAATCACTTAAATGTACACTGAGAAAAAAAATTTGTTGACTTAAAAAAATATTAGTTCATTCAACTAAATGCGGCGGTCATGGGCTGTCAAGCAAACATTTGTTCAAAGAAATGTCATTTCGAGAAACTACAGATATTTATTCGAATTACTACCGTGTATTTGATTCAAATAAATTAACATTTGAACTAAGTAATTCATATGCAACTAAACGTATTTAGTTCAGTTAACAGTTTTTTTTTCTCAGTGTAGTAAAACTTTTTTGAAGCAATAAAGCATAAATATCAGATATATATAATCAGTAAATCATTATTAACAATTAATACGATATGCGCAGCTAAAATTAGTATTTTTAGCTTATTTACGTTATAATGCATACTCGTATTACGAGCAAAACCTGTTTACTCAAGATATGCATAGCGTTAATTTATTTATAATATTTGCGATACGGTCCATAATTATTGGTAGCAAACAAAAGCCACGAAAGAGGACATATATTGCAATATACATATATATTGCGATATATATCATTTATTTATATATATATATATATATATATCTTTTTAATTTCAA
>QKQZ01009738.1:0-17828 GCA_003595255.1 Solenopsis fugax | reverse complement strand
TACTTATGGCTAGTGACATCTGCCGGAAAAACCGGAAAGGAATTACCGACACACCTGGTAACTCAATGCTTAATGTGCGTAACGTAGACGTGCGTAACGTAGGTTAGGGTTATTCATAAGGCGCTGCAATCAGTATTATCGAATAACCCCACCCTGTTCGATATATCGAATAGCCCCAACATCAACTGTGGGCATTTTTGCATATAATCGACGAAAATAGACATCACACAGCAAAAAGTAAGCACGAAATGTTTCAAATACATTCAACTGGATACGATACATTCAAAGTTTTCAAAAAGAATGTTATTTATCTTACTTAAATTTTAAAAAATGCTGACTGTCAGAATCTACTTCGTCGCAAACATTTTTTACTGCCACGACTTCAATATGACGCCGTCACCAACGAAACTTTGTTAGCAGCTTCGTTACATTAGGACGCGTTTACAGTATTTAAAGTAAATTTTTAAAAGTACATTTATGTTTATAACCCACATGTACTTTTTTTAAAATTGATTTTATAAAAAGTACATACGGGTCATAAACATAAATGTACTTTCTTAAAAAAAGCTTTTGGGATTCTTATATCCTGGTTGCAGGATTTTAAGCAGGAGTATCTGCTTGTGCCAGCGGCCATCTACCGCTTCGTGCGTGTACTAATACCGTAGGCCGTTTTACTCGCATTCGTCGGGCTGCCGTTCGCGAGGCGTTGTGTATGCTGAGATGCTTGTTAAGGACGTTAGGCTAATCGATTTCTATACAAAATGCTTCAAATTTAGAATATATGCTATTAATATCATTATCGATATATCCCCCAAATTCCAGAAAACATAGCGGTACCGAATTCGAGTTATTAATTTTCAAAGTTGCAGCTTTTAACATGTAAGGTAAAGCCCAAGCGTGCGCTCAAGTGACATTTCAATTCATAGCGACTGTGATATCTATACGATTGTTCTAAAAAAGTAGAATATGATGCAGAACGATGCTAGAAATAACATAAAAAAGAACGGGGATCCGTAGCGGTGCCGTTGTTGAGTTATCGAAGTTCGAAGTGGTGTATCCGACAGCACTTCGAACCAAGTCGCCGCATGGAAGGAGAGCCGCCGCTGAGACGCGGCAACGCCGTGCCGCGCCGTGCGCGCAGCAGATGTACGTAATAACACTAGCGCGTTACTATCTCTTTTTTTTTCACGAATCTGCCATTCGATCTGCGATTTTGATGAGACATTGTGTACGCGTTGGTCGTCCTCTAACCTCACTAACGCACGCCTGACGCTTGGCGCTACGCAGCTCCTGTCCGTGTCACTCTCTCTTTCACTCCTATCTCGTTGCCGGGTCTCCGCTTTTCTCAACGCAGGCTAGTGTGCGTGTATACATACAAGACATCGAACTCCGTTTGCTTGCTCGTGAGTACACTCAACAGAAAAAGTATTTGCATGGGAAGCGGAGTGGGGGGAGAGATGCGCTATACACCGAGAAGCGAGCGTGCAGTAAACTTTTGGCTACGATTACAGCCGGTAAACGTCCTTAAGAAGCGCCTATAGTGTGGCGCGTGTGAGTCGCCACATACTTGTATTAATATTTGAATTACAAAATACAAAATACTGGCAATTTCGATTTGAAATACAAAATATAAGTTATACTTTGTATTTCAAATCGAAATCCAATATTTTGTATTTTATATTAGGAATAAGTTGAATAAGTCGCTATTTCTCGCTATTTTCCAACAAATGACGTTACCAAAACTGCGTATGTATAGTTTAAGATGATAACGCATCTATAAGGAAGTACTATAAGCAAGCTTGAAATGCAGTGTATGTCATTGCGCCGAAGTGTAAACAACTTTTTTTTCATAGTGTTAAACATGTCGAGTTTCGTGCCAAAAAAAGAATATTTGTGGGGAATTTTACTGCACTACTTTATTCAAAAAAAATCTGCAGCTGAAGCACACAGAATTCTTGTTGAGACTTACGGCGACCATGCTCTGTCGGAAACAACATGCAGATTGATTTAGACGATTCAAAAATAATGATTTTGATGTTGAAGATAAAGAACGCTCTAGCGCACCGAAAAAGTTTGAAGACGAAGAATTGGTGGCATTACTTCATGAAGACTCATGTCAAACGCTAGCTGAACTTGCGGAATCATTAGGAGTTGTTTTTTACGACTTTTTTAAAATGAAGCATTAATTTTCACGAAAAAACAGCGAGAACTTATTCAAAGTCCCAATAATTTAAATATTAAAATTGCCAATAATTTGTATTTTGTATTCGAAATACCTTTTGCCCAGCCTTGATAATGCAGTAAGCTTTAATTCTTTCTCTCATTTGCAGAAGCGCTTCGCTATGATTGATTGACTAAAAAATATCTTGTAAATACTAAATTTTTTAGACCTGAAAGATGTCTTTTACGAAATGTCTTCAAGATATCTTTTAGACATCTTTTAGAGATGTATGAAAGATGTCTTTTACGAGAAAATATCTTTTAGAGATCATTTAAAGATGTCTTTAAGATGTTTTATGTTAGATGTCTTTTTCAAGATATCTTTTCCGAGATATCTATTAGATGTCTTCAAGACATCTTATTTTGAGATGTCTTTTAAATGTCTTGAAGACATCGATGCAGCGAAATGTTTACTGGGTTACGTTTCAAAATTTTAACATCTTTAAAATATTGATTTACAAGAATTATCTATTTTTTTTGTAATTTTTGCACGATGGCTGAAAATACACATTTGTCTCTATTCTATGAATGTTCTACGAATGACAGAGAATTCTCAAACTGCTGTTCGATGTCTTATAAGAACGTCACATTATAAATGGCACGCAAATCTGCTTAACGTATTCATTTAAATTAAAAAGATTCTATTTGGAACACGGTCCGATTTACCCTACTCTCCCTTATTTATAGTTACATATAATTGTATGTAATTATACATACAATTATAAAAAATACATAAACAATTTTTTTCCTGGGGTTTCAAGTCCGATAGTTTATACTAGCGCGCGGTGTATACAATTGAAAAATGTATTTATAATATAAAAATATTATAAAGCACCAAGTTCCGAAAATATTTCTTCTAATACTTATTTTTTTTAGTTTTCAGATTTTGCTGTAATAAAAACACGAAGTAACAACGAAGATTCTTTGTACCAATTTCGCTGAAAGTCAGAAAAATGTTCGCAAAAACATTTTATTATTTCTATTCGTTTTTACACGAGGTATTGCAGGAAGAGTAAAAATGCGAAGGACTGAAGACGCGCGTTAGCGATCCGTAAAATCCGCTGTGTAACGCGATTGCACGGATTTCTTCACAAAAGTCTAAGAAGTCGTGTCACCTATCCCTTCGGGCACATGGCGTGCTAACCCCTAGCGCAACTCGAGAACAAGTAGTCGAGAGAGAGCCGTCGCGTCACATCGTTTCCCAATTCCCACCTCTATTCTGGCTTATCTGCCCATGGGAGAAACGTAAGTCGGTGTTATATTGCGATCTCCACTTAAAGCGAAAGCTCTTTTTCGCCCTGCCGCTTTGTACTTGTAAGGAGCGTCCTTCGTGGCAGAGACGTCATGCATAGATATTCCTTCTCTCTCGCCAAGTTAAATCCATCAAGCTGCGCTACCGCGAGCGATTATTTGCCCGACTCTAAATTCACAGAAAATGGCCGGCTGCCTTGCTTCACTTTGAATTATCATACCTAATCATAATTACCACTGAAAACCAAAATCACTTTGTAACTTCCGAATTAATGGAGAAATTCATCCTCGTGTTGTTCAACAAGGAGTCTAAGTAGCTAAAGTAGCTGTGCACACATAATTTAATGGGAGTTTAACTCACCGGCTGGAAGGTGAATTTGCAGACAGCATGAAGCACAATGTTTTATACGCACTTTATGTATATACGGTCACAAACTGGCTTTTGAGCTTACAAGCACATCACAGAGATGTACTTATTAATTACTAAAATAAATATACATGCAAAGCCTACGAAAGTATTTTATCGTCACCATTAATGTATATAGACTCACAGAGAGAGAATGATTTATTAAATTCATAAAAGTTATAGCAAAACGATACTGATTAAAAGATTTTCTTCTAGAAATTAAAAAAAAATTAATTTAAATATATTAAACTTTGATAGAACATGTAATGATTAAATGTTAAGAAGGTAACTTTATATGAAAATAATTAAGGACATATTATAATTTTATATCGATGTGCAGAAATACCTCACAGAATGCTTTACATTTTTGCAAAAATATTTCTTAAAACTCAATATATAATTCTTTTCTTATATTTTTATATGTAGACGTATTATATTTTTACATGTATAATAAAATGTATTATTACAAAAAGTTTCCAACAAAACTCACCTTGTAATAGAGATCCTCATAATTCTCACACAGTTTAATGCACTCATCGAGGATCTTCATACTCTTCCTGATCTTCCCCGCAAATACATCTGACAGATTGATAAAACCTTTACACATGATGATGATCTGGTTGCTGAGCGCACTAAAAAGATTGCTTAATCTCTCGCGGGTATTGTAGTAAGGGGAATTCAGCCAAATCGTCCTGAAGAGATGCATCATTTTTGGCAGATATTGAGCCACGCACGCGGGAGTTGTACAAGTCTTCAACTCGTTGCAAGTGTCCTTCAGAATGCTCAAGTACTCAATGTTTGATTTCGTTTCGATTGTACTATGCTCGATCTCGTCTTTCAACATCACGAACTGACGTATGTAAGTGGACTGCGCAGTCAATAATATGTTGATAATAAACTCCACCGTACTTCGATTCAGCTGGTAATGCATACCGCAAAGATTGTCATCTGATGTGAGAAAAAAAGAAGCTCATGTTTTGCTGCAAATATTTTCTAATTTTATAATTTAATTATATGATTTACATGACCATACATAGAAAAATATCAATTCTATACTTGAGAAAAGCTATAACTCAATCTACACCTTTTTTTTAAGTAAACAACGATTATTTTTAATAAATAATATTTTCTTGATAATAGCATTAAAATACTCATTACAAATTTTAGAAAAAGTCTTTCAAAAAAAGAATTTGTACTCCTTCGAAAAATACTATAAATTCTATTGAGGAAAAATCAGAATATTAAACAAGTCAAATTTCTATTTTAATATTCTTGATTAAAGTATTTAAATTACTAAGATTCAGAATATATTTTAAATAAATTTGATGCTTACGATAAATTTAGATTTGCCGATATATGAACGTGTGAAATACATATTTATGAAATAAGTAATATTTACTTAAGTCAAGTAATTTACAGTATGTATATACTTTCTGCGTCCATAGAAAAATTTTAAATAAATATTACTTGTTTCAAGTAAATATGAGGATTGTTTTAAGACTATTATCAAGAAAATATTCTTTGTAAAGATAAAAAAAACTAAAGAAATTTTTTCTGTAATTTTCTTCTATTACCCCGATTGAACAATATTTATCAAATTATGACAAAATCATAAAAATTATAATTTGCAATCATATAAATATATTTACAAGAATATTTATAGAAGTATTAATCTTTTATAAAATATATCTTTTATAAAATAACAGTTATATAAAATATTTCATATAACTGTTTGCGCATATAATTTCGAAATAGTATTTCGGCAAAACTATGACGATATGTCGATTCATCTTAATGACATATTTCCAAAATTAAGTTTAGAAAGGAATTGTGTAATGATTGAAAAAAAATATTTTAACAAATTAAAGCAATAATTTCTTTACAGTTTTTCTTCTTTTTCGGGATTAGGGAATAGTAGAGATGCGTGAAAGCATCTAAATGTAATTAAATCTATTAGCAATTTAATTTCATACATTCGGGGTTCTTAAAAAGCTGTGTTTTAAGTCCAGAAAAACTCTGCGCGCAGTTTGAAGAATCTTGTGATTGTTTATAAATTCACCTAGATAATTATTGAACACTAAGAACTGCTTTTAATCAGTATTGCCATTTCTCGTTAATTTAATTTATTAAAATATTTTTTTCAATCATTACACAATTTCTTTTTAAACTTCATTTTGGAAATATGTCATTAAAAAGAATCGACATATCGTCATAATTTTGCCGAAATACTATTTCGAAATTATATGCACAGTTATCAATATTTTATAAAAGATTAATACTTTTACAAATATTTTTGTAAATATACCTACATAATAGCAAATTATAATTTTTATGATTTCGTCATACGTATAATTTGATAAATGTTATCCTATTGGCGTAATAGATAAAAATTACAATTGAGCATCGCTTTTCTCAACGCTAAAATGTTTGTATAAGTAAAACTAATAATAAAACATAAACGTGAAATCTTATGTTTACGCGTGCTACGAATATTGTGCGATTGAAAGCTTCAGATGATATTAAGTTTCTTCTTTATAATTCTATGAGGTACAAAGAGGGATTCCGTTAAAACGTCGAATTGAAGGAAACTTTCGATTTTCCTAAGAAATTTCCGGACATATATTATTGGGAAACGATTCTCTCTCTTCTCTTTTTGCAGCCACTACGCCTTTCCTTAGGAGTAAGCACTTACATCGATAAGTCCAGAAGTCATATTCGTCGTCGAGGCACAGTAACTCGTGCGGACTTGCTTGCTCCTGGTCAGAGAGGGCTATTTTGATTTGGGTGGTCCAGTGGACCACCACACCCTCCAGCCTCTTCACCAACTCCTTATCGGCGCTACCCTCCTCCGTGGTGAACTCCCTACTCTCCAGAGGTACATATATCACGGTTAAGCCCAGCATTTTGTACGTGAGGTCCGTTAAATTGCACAGGAAGGTGTCCAGTTGGGTGCAGAAGTCCGCTTTCACACATGTGTTTCGGTGCGATTAAGGAAAAGAAAATCCAGGAACGTGATACGACACCGAACCTCGTTATCGCTGTTCCCAATACCGTCATTTTTTATACCGTTCAAGCTGTCTCGGCGTCTATCACATAGAATTGTAGCATGTATCCTCGCGATACGTCCGCTGATGGAGATTTATTGAGTTGAATTGCCCGCTGTATATCGAAAGTGATCGACTACATTGTCATTGTTACATCAATTTACAACTGAAGCGTGCAGTTGTAAATCTTATATACGAAAAAAGCGGAAACATGACTGACTGTTCTGCATTTGAAGTGAAATAACGTATGAAAAACTTAACGATTGATACAAGGAACGTCATATCGTATTTTTTTTATCATTGAAGATATATTTGAAGACCGTGTGTTGTTTTGTAAACTTCATTAAAGCTATCGCTAATTTGATACGCACGTTTTACAAGCGTTGTGTGTTATTTATATCGTATTAATCACATGGTGACAGGAACAAAAGCCGTGATTCAATCGAGAGTGAATTCACGATCCGCTGCGTATATACACGTCCGGAAAGATAAAAAGCGCGACACGGGCAAAGTTGTTGGGCGTCCTGACACAATTAGCAAAGCGACGCTTCGATCTGGTTAAAATCCGCTCAGGATCCATTAGAAATAATGAAGTGGCTCCCGTACGAATGCAATGCAATCGTTTCTAACTCGACGGCGGAGTAATCCCGCGTTCGCGTACGTGGGCAAACATCGACGCTGGATTTACCAGCGGCGGTGAGTTGTGCAGTGCATTTAGCCGAAAATTATGGTAATAATAACTTTCGTGCAATTCCCAGGCGTCCCCACTTCCCCGTCCCCGTTTCCCCGCGGACGGGCCGGAACTTTGTGTCGTGCGTTGCGGTAACGGGATTGCAGCGCTAAAGTTGGAAATTCACTTGGTAATGTCATCACGTTAGATTGTTATGACCTTAAGCCGGAGCAACTATGGGCGATCGCGATGATCGCCCTTGGCATTGTGAGACTGGCCCGTCGTGGCTCCTTTGTCATCGCTGTCGATTGAAGCTACAGCCACTCATCGATCGTCTCTAGTGCATGCGGGATTATTCGGCGGTAGCCGACACGATTGACATCTAAATTGCGGCTAGACCACAAAGCTTTCATTATTCGTTATATCGATTGATAAAAAAAAATAATGGACGTTAAGCATTGTCAGAAAAATAAAATAGATACTGAAGACCTAAATTTACATCAAAAGTACCAACGATATTCGCTAAACCGATAAAACGAATCAATTATTGTACGAAAATAAAGAAAGTGATGAAAAAAATGTTTCATTAGTATTCTAGAAAGAAAATAATTGATAAAAGGTCAGAAAATTTTAGAATTCTACAAGAAATAAAAGGAAGTGCTATTTTCGGTCGAAGCGGATCTTAGTGATTAATAATAAAAGTTTTATATCAATTATTAAATATATTTTTTTCCAATTTTATAGACTGCGTCGATATGATTTGTCGGATTTGGATTGCAAGCATAAATTGAAGCTAAAAGTAATATCTCAAATCAATTTAAGAGTGAAATTTTATTGATATTTCTCGCAATAAGTGCTTTAGTTTATTAAGATGTTTATAGCAGCGTTATTAAAATTTGATGATCAAATTAATTTGAGATATTACTTCTAGCTTCAATTTACGATTGCGTTTCAAGTCCAATAAATCATATTAGCAGTTTAATGGAACTGGAAAAAAATAGATTGATAACTGATATAAAATTATTATTAAGTACACCAAACTCTATTTCGACCGAGAAATGTGTGTGACACATCCACTAATTTCTTGTATTATTCACATATTGATCTAACATTCAACTTATTATTGTTGTTTATAATTCTATTTTCTGTGTAAGAAATAGAATATTTACCGGGAGTAGTCGCACCTCGGCTATTTTGCCGTACTTTCCATTTTTTATTTTATTTTACATCTTTCATGTTTTATTGGGATTATATATTTTTAGCTAGATAGCATATAAATAGCGTATAGATAACGCTTATTCCTATGTAAAATTTGATATATTTACAACAGTCGGTCTAAATGATTCTAGCGCTCCCACTTACAATAATTTTTTATCTTCTCCGCATTTTCAATATAACTAAACATCGCGTGTTTCTCAATATAACGTATCAGAAAAATATACAATTATGAATTAGCGTACATTTTTTTAAGGAAAGAGTTTAAGTTTATCATATCCACAAGAAAAAGAAAGAAAAAGATGAGATAATTTTATTATTTTATTTATAAATGTATATTATAACTAAGTAACAATTTTAATAAGAAAAAGTTCCAATAACTTAAAGAAACTGTATAAATAATACATATATAAATTTTAGAAATACAATTTTCTTATTACTGCGTTGTTACTTATTAATAAACTAATAACACTGAGTAACAAAAAATCGACTTTTTGCCTTAAGATTTTGTAAAGATTTCAGTAGAGGATTTCAGTACTGTAGATTTTTAGATAAACGAATTTAGACATTAAATGTTTCAATCACAACAAAATTTTGAGAAATTCGCTATAAAAATTGCCAAAAATCGCAATTTTAGCATTTGTTGATAATTAATAACTCTGGATATGTATTCTGTATATTTTTACACGGCAAAAAAGCTGCGCAACGACACTGACAACTATCGTCGTTAGAAACAAAAAGCGTGTACAGAATACATAGCCTGGACTCGCAATGTGATTTTACGAAAGATCTGAACTATAAGATTTAAACTACTCCTATAGGATTAAAAACAGATCAAAGTTTATAAAGATTGTACATAATAAAGATTGTACCTAATCTCACTTAAACCGATCTTATTCTATCTAATTTATAAATCTGTTCAGGAACATATTTGGTCTTAAAAGATAAATTTTCATAAAATATGACTCCATTATTTTTGGGATCGCAGAACACGAATCCAAGCTGTAATTCTAAAAATTTTTTAAATAACCATTATACATTTTCTAATATAAACAATTTAATATTACAAAAACTTGAAATTTTGTTCCTTGTCATATATTTAAATTCGTTATTTTGAATTTTTATAATTCGAGATTTACATTCATATTCAACAAATCCAAAGGTATAAAAGGAATCATATGTTGTAAAAATTTGTCTTTTAAAACTAAATGTATTTCTGAACAGATTCATAGGTAAAGTCAACTTAAATGAAATTAGATTCTAATCTTAAAACTTTGTGTGTTTAATCTATTTTTTATAGCAGTAATTTAATCTTTCGTTTCAAGCCTTACGAAAATTTGTAGCATATTCTAAAGTTATTAATTATAAAAAAATACCGAAATTGCCATTTTTAGCAACTTCCATAGCAGGTTTTCAAAATCTTGGCGACATGATAGAGACATTCTATGCTAAAGATTCGTGTTTGGCAGTCAAAAATACATAGGAATGACTTGTTGAACTTCAGGGCAAAGTTTGTGTTGTATGTATAATAATTTTAACAAATAAAATAGAGTTAAAATGGAAATAAATTTAATAAGTTTAAATAATAAGTTTAAAAAAGGAAAGAGAAAGTGAAGAACAGAACAAAAAGGATGAATAAAAGAAAAATAACGTAATAAAGTTATTATTTTCATTAATTATTACGTTTTATTAAATTATTGAAAAATTTTCTTCTTAATTATTACTTAGTTATGATACATATAAAAATATATTTCAAAATAACTAACAATAAGATGAACATTAATTATAATAAATTTACGCGGCTATGCCCGAATTAATGTAAAAATAGAAACGATCCATAAGGATCTTTCGATACTTCTAGTGTTAAACAATTAAAAATGTTACAGTAACTAAGAGGTATTGAAGCAATGATATGAACTAGATAAAAAATTTAGAAAATAGAAATGTACTGATTACACATGTTATCCAGCGAGAAACAAGAAGACTAGGATTTGCACAATAAAAATTGACTGCAGAATGATGGCAGAATGTTCGAAAATCCAATTGGTTCGATTGGATTGAAATTGCATCGCAAAAATCGATCATATATCAGAACGGATATATCGGATTGAATCATGGATTCGAGCGAAAGATAAAACGCGCGATGTCTCCCCTGGGCGTCTTTCGTCCGGTGAAGCTTTTTAAACGTACATTTAAATCCGCGAAAAACTTTAAATCACCACCCACTACAAAATCAACCAGTCGCGGGCGCGCGCGCGGTGCGGGATTTGAAAGTTAAACAGAATTTACATTGCACGGCGAAGCCCAACCTCAAGTGGGTCACTCGGGGAACCACCGGGAAGACCGACGGGATGTCGTGTCTGAACCCAATTAAAGTTCCGTAACTCGCGATCTGTACACGTACATTATTTAGTGAGACGAAACGAAAAAAAAGGAAGGGGAGCGAAAAAATGAAGAAACTTCTCTAAACTCTTCCTTATTGGCCTATCGTTATACAGTCAATCTCGCCCGTCCTGCGAAATTCGTGCCGTTTGGCTCCGTGCCTCGCGAAACTTTTCGCGTTAGTTAGGCGAATTAATTGGGTACTCTGGGAATGCGATAATAGAGACGAGGGGGCAGTAATGAAGGATACTGTCGGGCCAGGCTTCGATTGCGAAGAAGATCGGCGCGAACACGTTCTGGATGACGCCCAGTATATGGCTCTCCACCTTGTCGTTCATCGACCCGAAGAGAATGCGCTCGCGAAAGTTCTCCGGGTAGAGAATCTCGTTGGGCTGTCTCACGAAGTAGGTTAGCTCGTGCACGGGCACCGTAGGAAATGAAAATTCTGTGGTCAGACTGCCGTTCACGTGATAAATGCAGAGGACCGGAATGCTCGGTTCGTGGAAGAACTCGCGGATGTCCATGTCACATTTCCACGTCCAATCGTCGTCCGTCAGACCGCTCAGGGTCGTCATATCCTTAACACACTGAATCTGAGAAAAGGCATCGAATTTTTCTCAATACTTGCTTCTAGTCCAAATGCATAAATCGATTTTTATTCTTCAACGGAGTCGTATATTGTTTCTGAAAATATTCTCCGATGTCGAACGCAATTGAAATTTTTAATACAATCTTAATTTTTTTTTTATTTTGACCATAGGTCTTATTAAGTTTTTTCGTTTTAAGATATGTGATACTGAAGAAGAACCAGTAAGAGTCCGAAACGTTTATCTGAATAAATAGTTTGACAGATGAATATGTGATATAATTTTTTCCACCTATCTTATAAATGCTCATTATTAGATCATTGTCAATTTTATTAATTTTAATGCAAATTATTAAATAATTATTGTCATATGTTATTTCATTAAATAACATATATGTAATTATTTGATTATGATTTATGTAATTAAAGGATACAATAATTAAAATTAAATATTTATGTATGTTTATGTATTATGTGTCTTAATGAAATATTAAATATTTATGTATGTTTCTGTATTATGTCTTAATGGAATATTAAATATTTGTGTTATATGTTTATGTATGGAATATTAAATATTAAAATAAATACTAACGTAAAAATCTAGCTATTAATATTTTTCAGATATATCAAAACTGTAATTTAATCACAAAACGATTTAGTTGAATTGTAATAATTTTAGAGCCGTTATCTTGGAAAAGCGTGCGACTTACCAATTCATCTAATTCATCCTTCTTATATACCGGACGTAGCTCGGCCACATCCTCCTCTTCTTCACCTGCAACAATATTCATTCGACTCGATAATCTCTGTCGCGGGCGATGCCGCGATTATACCGCTGCAAATGGATTCGGAAAACGCGATCCAATCTCCCTGTGTGTTGCATGACGGCATTTATTGTCTCGTCGAAAAGGCGACCTCGTAACTAATATATAAGAAGCATTGGAAAGAGGAAACAAATTCTACAGATCGCGCCGGTCGTTCGTTAGTCGTCAATTGAAACGGCGCGATGGGGGTCCTCCTAAATCCGCCAGCCGGGTTAAATAGAAGACATTCGTTCCAAGAGGGTCTCCCGTTCGTCTCGATATCATTCCTCAGGCCTTCTCCGCGTCTCGGTCCCATCGGTCTGGGCCATCGCCGCCGCCCATTCCGCCGCCCATGCCTTTGCTCTTGGCAATCTAATAGGAACTATAAATCGCCAGTAGCTAGTAAATCGACGGAAGAGGAAACACGTCGCGTCGCGATCGAGACGCTACCGTAGGCCACGTTGGGGCAATTTATCCCGCTATGATGGCGTGCATTATGCAGATACGACGATGTCTTCTTTGGCGACATGCAACGACTTATCAGACTCACGTATGTACTTTTCTCAAAGATCGCCTTGTTATTAAGAAGATTATTAAGCATTATTTGTCATGGGGTAGAGGAGAAATTGTCGATAGACTTGTACAGAATCCTACGAGTTAACAATCAACTTGAGAATAATAAGGTAAAGTCGCCTATTATGGGATAGGTTCCTAATATGAGATAGTAAAGTTTCAGCTACATTAATAAACGCATGTGGTTGGTACTATCATAAACTTATTACTCTTGGGGTGAAATCTATTTAATAGAAAATTCATTATTAGATCATGCGTGCAGTCGTTGAAAAAAAAATTTTTTTGAAATTTGATGTTGTCAAGATTTATTGAGATGAGTCTTTAAATCTTGTTTATTATAAAATAAACAAATATTTGATGATAAATTCTGCATGTAGTGATAGAGTAAAGTCGCGTTAATAGAAAAATACGGGCTGTGATGATTTGCTTAATTATAAATGTTAGATTTGATGATTGTGAAACCGCAAAGCGTGAAGCTCATAATATGAGACATTTAAAAATCCCCATTTATTATTGCATATTCTGCCTTCGAGAAATTTCCAAAATGCTACAATAAAGTGTTTCATTGAGGACTTTCGAATTATGAGGTTTGAAAGTTATGATCTTCAGCATTAATACTGACAATGAGACTTTAAAATATCGAAGAAAATAGATATTGGAAAAAAATATTACGTACAAAAGTTTTTGAGTATCGAAAGAACTATTTGATTGGTCAACTAGATTTTGAGTCTGGACTCTAACTTGAACCTAGTATGGTTCAAGTGGGTAAGACCCATCTCATGTAAAAGAAACCTTTGTAAGTCATCTTAGGAATCCTTTTTTTGAATTAGCAAAATCGGCAATTTTGCTAAAAAATTTCATATACAACAAAGTATAACTATTATCGATTGCTAACTTTTGGCGATAAAACTTAAATATATTTACTATAATATGTATATAAAAATAGGAGTTAATAGTATAAATTAAATAAATTATAAGCCTTTAAAGAAAGGTATCTCATAATAGGCAACTTTACTCTATATCAATCAGTATTATCCTCTTTGTTTTATATTGAAATATTTGTTTTCTGCTCTTTGCATCAGAAAGCAAGAAAAACACCGATTTATGTGAAAAGTTACGAATACCATATATTTCTAAGACGAATATGCTTAAGATACGATTGCAGGATAACAACTAATAATTACTGACCAATTTAATACTGCCAGTATTACATTTCTATCAGGAAAAGCGCTGCAATTTCTTGTCTTCTTAATTCACTGTCAAAGTATATGGTCGTTTTTATCGCACGAATAATTGAAACTACCCGATTCTGTGAATTAATGTGAGATCAGACACACAGAGCATTTTACTGCAGCCGATCAATGAGACAAAATCGCCGTCCTCAATCATCCGTACGTAACGTGACGTAAATTGTTTGCGGATTAAGGATTTGTAGATCTCGGGGCCGAATTGGAAGAGTATAGGCTTTGAATTATAACGCTAGTTTGCGCCGGGACGGATTGACGCAGGTAGCTTGCATATATAGATTATCGGTTTATCTAGTTCACCTACTTTCGGAGCGTGGAAGTATCACGAGAGAACGAATTGGATTCATCTTCTGGCAAGCGGCGGGTACGATCGAGGTTGAAGGGCAAATTACCATAATCCCGGGGACAAATTAGGAACCGGGCAATAGCGCCAGAACCTGCGAATGACCGATTAATCGTCGCAAGTGGCCGGCTTATGCGCGTATGTATGTCGTAATTATTGAAATTGTTGAAATCTAAATGAGGATCGGCTCGTTAATGCCCAAGTACTCTCGACGCGCTACCGTACGTCTGTTACATCTATTTCGTCTTTAAAGTTGTCGCGGAATTTATGGTTACCGAATGCACTCGCGGGAGCATACCAAAGCAGCCATTGTAATTGCAAATTGGACGCGGCCATAGTCGAATCCGCGTCCAAATTCGGGCGCGTCCCCGTCGGGCGGACTTGCTTCAAATTAGCCGCATTATGGCTAACGTGGTCGTTATTATTGCTGACTTGTTAATATTTGCAGAAGTATCGAGGAAATTACGGCCGCCGTAACGACCCTAGTGCAAACTAGGAAATGAATTAAATAAATCCGTGCTGCTTAATTAATCAGCTTCACGCTGCAATGAAATATTCAGAAGTTTATCGGTCGCGCGTATCGATCGTAGACATCGAGCACAGATCGGTAATGGAGTAAGCGTGTCGCGATTTGTGGAAGTTGGAAGTTGCGGTATTTGGAAAAGACAAAGGTCGAAAATAAAACGAATAACGGATCTAGTCGAGAACGAAAAGCGAAAGTATTTAATATTCCTTTCGCGGATGCGCTGATGCTCGTCGCGTGATCGATTCTGTGGTATCTTCGGATTTAACGACGAAATTGGAGGAGGCTCTGCGCGCGACGAGGTCGTACGAAACAGAGGTTGAAAACGACGGGTCCGAAAGTGTCGAAAATAGGACAGGCGGGGCTAAGAAGCCGTGATGTCGGGAAAGGAGCGGAAAATCGGGAAAGTTGAAACGGAGAAGTAGGTGCGTTTAATATTTTTCTCGTAAATCTTACTGCGCCTTTCCGCTTCATCGCTGAACTCGGCGTCCAAGTACTCTCGGCGTGGGTCCGGGGGCGGCTTATCTTTAACTTTATTTCTCCGTCTTTGCATTTTATTGACGGGGTGGCCTGCCGGCGTCGTCACCTCTCTCACACGAGTCTGTGCAGCTGATTTATGCGCCCGGTCCGACTGTTACGGCAGCGAATCTTTCAGCGTTTTCGCCGTAGATATCCTGAAGCACCGTCGCGAAGTTGCCCGAGAGCAAGAGGAGTGGTCTCTGGCAGTAGATCGGCTTTTGGAGACCGATCGTTCGTTGTCGAAGGGGCTCTCAATATCTCAAAAAAAATGTCTTTGCGGCATCTTCGCGGTCGCTGTTTAAATTGTAAGATAGGCGAAAGAGTTGTAAAATATTTTCAACAATTTAATAATTTTTTGTTATTTAATGCAATATATTAATGATATAGTAACTGTTTTGTTAATAGATGTTTTAAAAGATGATTTATTTCACATATTTTTTTTATTTGAGATGTTTCTGACATAAATGTCAAATATATTTATATATTTATCTATTATTATTATTAAGTTATTTCTCCATATAAATTAAAACCTTGGAAAATTAATGAAATCTTTCCACTTCGTTGCCATACATTACACGTCTCGGTGAGCAAATCGCGAAACTTCAGTTTATTAGGTTCAATATAGCTGCTTATTCGTTAAAATTATGTACATTACCTCATTTCAAAGCTACTACCTCATTTACGCTAGAGTAGGGCAAAAAATGCATATTTCGGCCGATTTTCAGCTAGCGCTATTTCTCTTATAGAATTTTATACTAATGTCTTATACACAAATTTCCCAAAATTATGAAATACAAAATCATGAAAACAAAAGTTGCAAATACTGAAAAAGATTCATATACAATGGACTTTTAATAATTGATAAAATATCACTTGATTAAAAGCAATTAATTTAATCAGCCTTTAATTCTTTAATACATATAATGAAAGTGATAAGTAAGATGCGGAATAAATAAATTATATATCATAATAAATTGTTAAACATCGTAAATTGATAAAAATTACATAACTAAACGATTATTCTTTCTTGAAAAATGATATTTTATTCATTAAAATGTGTCAACTTTACATTTATCTATATTATAATCCATATTTACGAGTATATGTCAATTTTTGAACAAATATAAACACAATATCTAAAACACATTTCAGTTGTAATTTTAAATAACATTATAATTAATTTTAGTATTATATATTCCAAGATTATGTCTAAAAAATATGTATAGTAAAAATTATTTTATCTAAAATAAATGTTATATGTAAACTAGAATTACAATATAATACAGATTTCAACACTAACATTAATATTTGACAACCAGAAATAATTTGTACGTTTGAAGTTGACTAAGCGAACAATAATTATTTCGAATATAATGAATATTATTTAATAATATAATATCGATAATGTCCGTATGTATATTTTGTAACTGTAACACGTATATGCACACAATAATTCTATTAAAATTATAAATATTGCATAAAATTATTATATAACATAATTACGTTGGTATAAAAAAACTCACACACTAAATTAATAAGTAATTAATATATAGGAATTAGTAAATTATATATGTTCATGAGAAAGTTGATACATCAATCATAAAATTATTTTTCGTTACGTAACAATGCAAAGTAAATAATTGTGTCTAATAATTACCTATAATAATTTACTTGTCATGAGCACTGTTTGTTTATGTATTCCAATATCTAAGTCATGATTGTTTTTATTTTTAATATTGTATATTGCAATATGGTTTCTAGATTTCATCGTAAGATCAAAATTCTTGTTATTAGACCAATACGTATACACAGGATAATTAAAACACCTAAAATGTGTCATTGAATTAGAATTACAAGATCACATAGCAGTCACGTACATGATTTGTTTATTGAATTAAAAGCGAGTTTTAATGTTCACACTATTTTTCTGAAAAGAAATACCGACACAATTAGCATATAAGCTCAATAATAATCTTATAATTACCTGTATGTAAAAATGTATATCAAAATCACTAATTATATAGATAATACATATATATATATATA
>QKQZ01009733.1:0-12273 GCA_003595255.1 Solenopsis fugax | reverse complement strand
CAAAAAGTTTTGTTAAATGTAACTAAGTTTTTGGTACCAGTAATTATAAAATTCATTTAATCACTATACTACCAAACGATTTCTTTCAGTATATATTTACAATCACTTGATGAAACGGATGAAACTCTATAAAAATTTACGTGTTAAGATATAGGTTTGCTGGAATTAAAATTAATTTCCTAATTGTCTAATAAATTGTTGTTAATTTTCTGAAGAATATCTTTCCTAAGAACTCGATGTGGTTTATGTTAAATGCGATATTTCTATATTATTCTTATATTTGTGTTTCGAAATGATTCGAGTGCTGCCCCCGTGCCCGTTTATTATTTTCTTTTACACGTTTTCATTACTGAAATCATAAAGAAGTCGGTAGAAAAAGTAAAACCATTCTGTTACCGCTAAAGTGCCGGTAAAATACCGCTCCATATATCCGTAACGCCCGGCTGCACGTAATGATTCCTTGTTGCGGCCCCGGCAATGAACGCGGCTCGCGTAGCATGTACGCATACCATCTTGCGTAATCGCTTATCGCAACTCGCAAATGCTACTAGTCTGTGAATTACCAAAACGAGTGCGGCTCCACGTTAACCACACAGATGTAACATTTATCATGCGAACCGACCGTGCGAACGGGTTTCCCGAATTCATCGGCGAACCTCGACTTTGCATGAGGCCGTGGCCTTGAAGAAATTCGGATAAACGAGGACCGAGAACGCGCGCCCGCCGACCAAAACTTGACCGCGGAAGTAGAATCGGGACCTTGAATTTTAGTCGACTGCCGCGAACCGACTGCCTTGCGAATCCGCGCGCCGGCGCTGAAGATGGCCCGTTTGCCTAAGCGGCAGGGCTGATCGTCCACGGACAATAGTTTCACGCACGAGCGAAATCAAGGTTGCGCAATGCAATCGCCATTACGTAGCGTCTGCGTGTCAAGTATATGTATCGGCTCGTTTAATTGGCGTGGACGTCCCTACTAGGAAGTCGGCCTCGTGACTTGCCCGTATTTTCGGCCGTGAGACACAAGTCGCATTGAAGATTACGGGAGATCGTAGAAGAGTTAGATAATCGTCGTAAAGTACGGCGCGGCGAAAGTCTAAGGGCCACTTCGACCAACTCCGATTAATTTTAATCGAAATCAATAGTGTGACCAACAACAAGACTTTAATGGTTTTTGGTAATACTGCTGATCGTTCTTAACCCATGATTTCTTCACTATATTCGTATCTTTATGTGATATACATCTGTGTGTACGTATTTACAATGTATTTCACACAGAGTGGTGGTGTATTTCACAGAGAAGTGGCCCTAAATCTACATACGCAATTTGCAATTTTTTTTTTTTTTAAAGCAATGTGCAAGGGCAATGACGCGAGTTCGAGGAATCGGCTCGCTCCGTTTGGAAACAACGTGTTCAAGAACGGTTCAACAATGTAACGGAAATCGCTCCTAATACGTTAACACCCATGCGCGTTATTACCGTGATGTACCTCATTGGCTTTGGCAACCGTGTCTGCCCTTCGGTCCAATGGTCCATTCAGTGACTCTGGACTCCGAAATCCGGTCGCTGCTGAAACGAGCCATTGTGTCGCCGCGAGACATCCGCGCAGCATCCTCACACAAAAGAAGTCGCTTGTTGCTACCGCGTCGCTACCGTGTGAAGGTAGCAGGGCACAATAATCGTTGCAATGCTGCAGCAGCGGCCGGAGGACGATGGCCCCACCGTAACTATGTAGCGTATGTAAAGCAGAGAGAAAGGATGAAAAATAAAGAGAGCAACGCGCGCTAACGCGGTACGGCCTCTCGTCTCGCCGCTCTTCGACGAGACGCCTTCGACGACGCCGCGCCGACGAGCTCGTTCCATGCTTTGCGATGCTTTGTCAATGTGACTAATAATAGTACGTCATTAAGCTTTTTCATTCAGGTTGCTCCGTGTCTTTCAAGTGGCTGCTACTTGTGTCTCAGAATGGTAATATTTTGGAGCAGTACCTTCTTGTAGTATAGCTCTAAGTTCATGCCTACTTTCTCAACTTTCTTGAACTGCCGTTGAAGTGCTTTGCATACAGAAGATGTTGTGTATATTGAAGATGTCGAAACAAAATTTTATGAAAATTAATAGATTAAGAGAGTCAGAAAGTTTTTTGACTCATCTTTCATTAAGCTGTAATTGAGAGAAAGTCGCTAAGAGCGAGCGGGTTCTATTTATTACTGTGAAATGAGAATATTTCTGGCGATGTTACATTGTGCTCGGTAAAGTAACGATAATGATTCGATTGAAATGTTGAAAGTCTCATTATAGAAACTCGTAACTTGGAAGGCTGAAAACAAAATACAATTCTATAATAGATGTTTATCTATGTTTTGCACGAATAGTATCACTGATATTAATAACATTAGCTAAAGTGTACAAAGAGCTCTTCTCGCAATACAATTGCGTGTGGAAGCAACATTTGTGGCTGCACGACGAAATGCTAGAGTCGTTATTTTAACGCGCGAGAAGCGAAATGAGGTGGACGCGAGACGATAAAGACGTCGCCCAGCGCATCCCGCGCCCTTCCGCACAAAGGTCCTCTGAAACAGGGTTGGAGTCGAGATCCGCAGGATCTCTAAGACTTAAGCCTCTAGTCGCTACGCATCCTCGCGTGCTCGCACCGGCTCTGTTCTCGACGTGGACGTTAGTCACAGGATTAGAAGGGTGCCAGTTCGCGCGCCTCGAAATTCGTTAACTCGTAGATGTATTCACGAGTCGGGCAGCGCGGGGAGGAAGGAAGAAAAAAAGAGGCTAAGGGCAAGCGGGAAGAAAGAGAGTGATCGCGCGAAGCGTGCACTACCTTTCAGGCGGAGAGGAGGAAGAAGAGGAGCGACTCGCATGCCGCATTCCGACAGATCGAGAGGAAGGCGCGGAGAGAGAAATATTTAGGGCTCGCCCGTATAATTATGACGTAGCGTGATATATTTTATTGCCGAGTACCGTACGAGTTGTTTGGGATCCTCGGTTTTTGTCGACAACGAAGGGATCCAAAATCCAGACTTGAAGCCGTTTCTTCATCTCTCTTTATTTGTTAAAGATAAAAAAAATATCCTATCTGTCCATAATCCGTGTTCGAACATGATATAAAATTTCATGATTAAATTAATACGTAATTATGATAACGAAAAAGGAAAATACTGAAATAGAACTTTTTTTTCTTTTGCTACGCTGCTCACCTATCTTGTCTATTGTACCAAATAATCAACATTGTCCTGAATGTATTTGATTTTTTTTTATTCAATCTGGTCCAGATGTAAACCGCATAATATACATAGACGCTAAGAACCACAGTCTCAGATTAATTCGCGATACGTATGCGTACAACTTGCAGATAGTATCAGAAATGGACTTTTTCCACAGCGGATTAAAAGCTTAAATATCTAGATCTCGTGAAAGAGCTAGGAAACTAGTTTCACCCGTTTTGTCCCTCACGTTTCATCATCCAACCCTCTTTACGTCGAGAGATACACTTCGGTCCACGGTGCTCGGTTTCGACCGCAAAACTCGTCTCCGGCTTTCCTGCGCTAATCGACTTACGTAGTAGGTATAAGTATATCCCGTGAGTGATATCATCGTATTAACCCCAGGTCCGAGTCGGTTGCGCGCATAAATAGAATCGTCTTTGCGCCGCAATGTGATCTCGTGGCAAGGGGGCTAATGTAGATACGTGTGTGCGCACGAGAAGAGGGTCAAGATCTCCTCTCCTCTCTCATGCGTTAACATTGATACTTTACGCGAATCCGATGCTTATTCATCCATATATACGAATAAGGGTGACGATGTCACCGTGATCCGCTTTATATATTAATATGGAGTGGAATCTGGAGGAGCTGTCCAATGCGTAAAACTGACGAGAGAGAAAGAGGGGGAAGGAAAGAGAGAGAGTTGAAATTATTATTTATATTTTTTTCCAAATAGATATTTGCATTATGAATCTTCCAAGACTTCAATGTCAACTATTTGCATAAGTTTCTATTGAAACGGGATTTGACATTCACTTTTAACACGATTTCACTCGGAAACACGATGTAATGCTATACAAACGTACGCGTCTTCTCTTCCTACGTCGTCCCGGAGATTAACAATCTCCTTATCGCATTCTAAATCTAGCACTCGCGTAATATTTTATCCTTGCGCATCTGCAGCAACCTGCACTGCCGGATGAAGCTCGTCTCGATTATGATCGTGCCACCCGACTGCCTTGGAGCGGCTCTAAAAAAAAAATATGGCACGTTAGTTTAATCCGCCTTGCCATTTGTACTCACGATAAGTGCGCTCGTGCGATTCTACTTCGTGTTTAATTAATCGCGACGGCCACGTTCCAAGAACGACGCCGTCGCGCCGGCTGACTTGGATTCACATTTCGATCGGAGAAAGTGTCGCAAAAAAGAAAAAAAAAAAAAATCAAAGTCCATCGCGCCAGGAAATGCAAGGGAATTGTATGATGCGTATAGAAACTATTGCAGAAAAAAAAAAAAACCCCGACAATTATCCGTTAGAAAGGCAATAGTCCGTGACGAAAATAGCAACCGCTCGTTAGGCGCTTTCGTTAATACGAGTACTTCATTATAATATTTTGCCATTTTACGCACGTAGCCGTGCAACATTTTCACCTATTTTACTTCTATCGCGTGCATTCCCGAGGCCAGCCTTTTACATAATCCTCCCACGCGACGGAGTAATTGGCGCGGCGCGATAAACGCGTTCCGGTTCGCCGGAATTATCCGGAGAGGAGACGCGTCTAAAGATTACCTCCGTTTGTGTACGTATCGGCCGGTGCGATGGTGATTCATAGATTTCACACGCGCGGCTTTTCTGGCGCCCGACCCACGCCACGGCGCGGCTTCTATCGCGGTTACAGCGGCTACATGTGCACCACGCAAAGTAAAATTGCGCGAGGAGGAAATAGTGTAGCAATCGTTCCGCACACCTTGGCGAGCATTACCTTATGCCTACGCGTCCTTCGCAAAATTGCGTATTTACACAGACTCGCACTCGACTCGCGCAGCGCCCAGATTCGCTCCCCGTGATCGTGATTATCTGACCACTTGATTATCTCGCGAGAAATTGCGAGATCGATTGATACCGTAAAAATTGCGGTTACTTGCGAATACCTGAGGATGACACTGACGCAACACACTTGTAATTAGAAGAGGTAAAAGAGCCCTTCAGGAATAACAACGGCGAGTGTCTAAAAGCATTGATATCGTGTGCAAGCGAATGCAATTACACGATTGCTTTAGAGGTAATGCTATTTCGGTCGAGAGAATTAATGACGAAATCAACGTAAGACTCGAGTGATTGCAACGCGTTCATTCGAAATGCGATCGATACGCTTCGTGGTAAGGTCGAGCGTGACCTGATAGCTACGAGATGTTCGCGTTGGTACGGCGCGCGGCGCGTTAAAGACGTCGATGTTGAAGCCAAAGTCGACCCCGCGGCGGAGGATCCCAAGACAATGGGCGGCCCGATTGCGCAAGATCTGCTTCCGCTCCCGAGACACAGTGTGTTTTCCGTGCGCGAGCCACGGAGTCAATGTCGCAATCCTGGCAAAGGCAGGATGTCGACGAGGCTGCTTAGTGCACGGTTCTCTGCCCATGCCGATCCTGATTCCGTTTGGACATCCTCCCTCGCGTTGCCCTCTCCTCCTCGCGCGCTCCTCTGCTCCCCGCTTCGTCTCTCTCTCTCCACGTCGTCCCGCTGTCTCGTTCTCGATCGATCCCTACTCCGCGGCAGGTGCCGCGATCGCGATCGCAAGAAAGTTCCGGCGAAGGACATGCTCGATGTAATTGCGATTAGACAAAGCGAAATCCGGCTGCAAGTACAATAGTGCAAGCGGATTAAGCGATATTTTCAAGATGCGCTTGTGATCCTGATTTCTTTGAGGATTTAATTTAGCTAATTGGAAACGTTTCTGGTAAATCTTCCAATATTTTCCTATTTACTATTTTTTTAAATTTATCAGATACTGAATTAATCTATTTAAGGATCGGCTGTCTCATCTCCGGATAAACTTTGTTATCTAACTAAATAGATAAATGTCTATATCATATCCATTATATGTCTAGGCATTATGTATAGGCATTCCATTAGATGATTAGTTTATCCGAAGGTGAAATAATCTAAATCTATTTCAATTTATTATAATAAATATTTTTTTAGAATTTACGTAAGTAAGATTAATCCAAAGACTTTACAGCGGATAATTATAACTTCTTTATAATGCTGTGGACTATAATTATTATTATAATGTTAATAATTTGCTATCGCCGTACTCGCAGCACGTAGGCTTTGTACATGCCTAATTGCAACTTTATCTAGACATCGCGATCTTCTTTACCAGGACGAATCCGAGCTCTTTCTAAACCTGATCTGCCTGTGTGCCGGAAGTATTGCGCACATGGGACCAGGAGAGGGGGGTCAAGAGGCTGCGTTTCCGGCGACGGAATCGGCAAGGACGAGCCGGGACCTCGCGCCAGATGCATCCTTCGCTGCACAAGCTCGCGGTTTCTTCTTTTACGTGCTGGGACCGCCGCCGATGGAAACGGAACTTCGCGGCTCGCAGCGCACGAATACCCCGTGCGACTTGTCGCGACGATGCGCTCTTAACAATATACTTAGGCTGCGTTTTCGTAATGTACGGAAAGGCGGACACGGAGATAGATAGCTCGAGCCTAGTCGAGGAACTCAATTATCCATTCAATTAGTGGGATACGTGATTATCCGTTTTAAACGTCGGCGTTGCGATTTTTAACGGTGATAAGTAAAGGCAAAACTAAACGTGATACGTATTATTAATGATAGAAAAACAAAGTATTTATAATAAACGCGTAAAAAGGAAAAAAAAAACAATTGTGCAATCTGACGCACGAGCGAAGAATGCCGCATCTTCGCGATATATCTCGTAAATTATACACGTGCAATTTATTATGACTATGTGTGAGACTCGAACGAACGCTGTTTTCAAAGCTACTCCTTCTGGTTCTTGTATGATCGTACGCGCTGTGTAAGATCGTAGGCGCGATTTACTTTCACCGAACGCATCACGATGACGCCTCCCGAGGGACGTTTACCCCTTTATTTCCGACAGTGCGCTCGGGCTTCGTGCACTCGTTCGTTCGGGGACCACGTTTTTCGTATTCATGTATGCGGCCACGCCCCGGTAGTGCGGCATGGACCGTGCTTCTTGCCCCAGCGTCTGGTCTACTTCATTAGCGCGGACTGAGCGAGTAGGTATACGCGCTTAACGCGACTTTACATACAACAGGAGAGACACTGAAAGGTAGTTGTGCACGATTTTATGCCGTCATGCCGCCGTCATGTTGGTGCTTTGACTAAAGAAAAATCATCTGCCTTTACGTTGGGAGATTCAATATAATGCAGAAGCGTATTTTTATTTTTTTTAATAATAGTTGAGTTGCTTACATTGAAAAAAAAAAGAGTTTGGTCATAGCTACATATTCAGTAAGTATTGCAAATTTGATTATAATTCAAATAAGAGTTAAATTGAGCTAAAGAGCCGCGACAGTTATTATTGTCGAAAATATAATAACATATAGGTACAACTAATTTCTTGTTGTTGAGTCTATAATAAAACAGAACATACGTTTCGACCTTTAGACTAACGGTCTTCTTCAGTGTACAAATCAGAACTTCACATCAAAGATTACATTACTGCTTGGAGTCCAGATCTCTCCTTATTATATCGCTCGCATTATCACATCTTCTTATTGTTAGTCAATTCTTTTCTTCGAACTATTTTTCGCAGAACATCTTGTAAAGATCGTCTTAGATGACCGGGTTGCTGTCTGCAACGCCGTTCCGTCTAAGTCTATCTTATTAAAATCTACGGATCTGAGGAAGCGCTATGACCTGTCTTAGACGACTGATCTGTTATTACTGATCAGAAAATTTGATTATACTTGCTAAATATTTAGACAAGTGAAATTTTGATTATATTACCAATGATGTCAAATATTTATTGGTATTATTTCACTCAACATTTAAGCTACTACCAAACTTTTTTTCAGTGTAGCAGATTGTAGTATACATTTTTTCATAATTTAAATAAGATAATAAAACGTTGAGAAATATCTTATAAGAAATTAAATTATTTTCCACAAATACAATATCAGTTTATTTGCCAAATCAGTGTTAGAATCTATAATAAAGAGTTTTCGCAAATAATTTTTTTACTCCACTGCTGACAAATCTTTTTATTAATGGAAAGATATTGTAAAAAATAGTGCTACTTTTTATTGCACAATCATGGAGTTTTTACAGAATCTATGATGTCCATCTTTCAATTCTTTTTTTACTGCACTTACGCAAACGCACTCGGCAGATGCTCGCATTTAATCGCGGTGAAACGCGATTTTGCAAACGACCTCCGTGCTGCCGATGCTTCTAATTTGCTAACTAACAAAGGTATTCACGCGTACTTAGCTGCAATTGTAAAGCTTTCACGGTATGATTTACGCACCGCACCGTGCGCCATCATCCACCTCAAAAAAACACCTGATTTTGATTTTTTTCCCTTTGCGATTCCGCGTTATTACCTGGTAATAGACATGTAGGCAATTATTCAAGGCTTGAATAGTATTATAGCATTCGCACAACGACAGTTTTTATCTAAAAAAGAGGAGATTCTTAATGTCCATTAGTTCCAACGGATGCAATTTGACAGAAAGCCAAGCGTGACGATTCACAGAGAGAAAAACTTATAGTGGTGGCAACTATAAGGGGACAACCATACAAATTTTGTTAATATAATTATAATATATAGTTAAGTGAACTATATTATAGTTATTGCAACTAAATTAATGGTTAAGAGAAGTAATAAAAAATAATTGTAATTACTATATTATATAGTATACTGCAACTATTTTTTGATAAATATAAATTGAATGTTGGTAAAGTTAGATTGCCTATTTACGGTCATAGCTGGATCTTATTGCCTTAATATTTACTTGTGTGATTTTATATACATTTTTTTCCAAATTCCCCGAATGTGCGCCGAATTGGTTTTCCGGTCGTAACACAGCCGTAAGGAGAATCCGAATAAGTAATATCACAATGAATAAATTGATAAACATAAATAGGCAATCTAACTTTACCAACATTCAATTTATATTTATACATTAACGGTCTAAACTTCTCTCTAAATATTTTTTGTTAGTTTTCTTAACCATAAACTTGGTTGCAATAACTATAATATAGTTCACTTAACTATATATTATAATTGTATTAACAAAATTTGTATGGTTGTCGCCTTATAGTTGTCTCCACTACAATTTTTTCTCTCAGTGTTGTGTCTCTGGCAAAAATATTGGTCATCGGTCTCTTATATCTTTCTACGTGGAAAGTATTTCTTTATGAAATTTCACATGATGTATCTAATGATCTTTCCGTTACGAGAGCAAACTCATATGAGCAACTCAATGTCAAAGAGAAAATATTGATTGCAATAAAATATGAACATTAACTCTTCACGGGCATACTTCACTTCATTTAGGTATGTGCTTGGAATTTTAATCATGCGATTATATTTCGAAAGTTCATTGAAAAAGAATGCTTTAGAATCTTTAGCTCATGTTCTACTTTGAATGCATACTCAGCCATTTGACACGTACCTGGTCACGATAGGGGATCGTAGAATAAATGGATCGAGCTCGGGGATCGATCTGTATATCCGTACATCCTCCCGCGGGATCGGATATGAGGAGAGAATCGCAGGAGGTCGGAGCGAGACGCGGCATGCCGTGCATACCGTATATCGTGTCGAGCCGGAGATTAATGGTGCTTTAATAACGTTAATTGAAGCCCTTAGAAGAATCGATACGACGCCGATCGGACCGGTATCGTTTCGAGATACCGATCGATCTTATGATAAATAGTCAGCGGCACTGCGGGCGACCGTTCCGACGCCTTCTTCACCCCCTTGCCTTTTCTTTTATTCTTCCTATAAGGATCTCTGCCGTCCTTTTTTTTCCTTTTGTCTCTTTATCTCGCTCTTGCTTGCCGAGCGTTGTCCTCCTTCTGCCACGGGAACCATCTGCGAACCATAGCTTAATGTGACCAGATATTTTCTAATCTAAAGCGGAACAACTTTATGTTGGGGGAAGAGGTGTATAGATGTAAAGATAAGTACAAGAAAATAACATTCGATTAATTTTGAAAGGATAATGTAATTACTCCTATTCAGTATTCGACCTTATACATCTGCTTTACTAAGAAAGGTGAAGATCTTATGAAATGCATAGAATTCTTGACAAAACACGAACAATTAAACTAGTTCTATTTTGTTATCTTTTCTATGTGCGTCCGAGTTACTTTTTCAAATGTGGATCAAAGAACGAAGCCGATACAAAATCACAGCAAGCATTATTTAAGTGAATTAGATTTACTGTTACAATTTGGCACAATTTGTAACGTGTTTTTCAAGAGGACCTTTTAACTAAAATCGAGACATTTGACAAAATAGCGGGATAATCGCTTCAAAAACCACCCCGCTGGGACGTCTGAACAATAGCAATGCTAAGTCTCGCTCTACAATAGGTGCAGCAAATGCTTTAGAACCTTAAACCGTAAGAAATTGACCAATCATTCAGTCGATTATTCTTCTCATTCATATGATTAAGGCTTACTATACCTATTGATCGGGACTTATGACTAGTATTACTAGTGGATAAACAACTTAACTCGAGGACAGTCATGTCTGTTTAGGGTGTAAGTAACTCTTTACACCCTAGAATTGGAGAAATGGAGCTCATGTCACAGCAAATTTTCGTAGTTATCCAAAATTCCTGCTTATCCCTTTTTATCTTTTATTTGAAGATTCCAATTTGTATAATAGAAGCAAATGCCTCATATATTCATGGTATTGATTTGTTGAAACTTGAAACTAGTTGGGCTGTAAAAAACATTTACGTAATTGTTAGAAAATTAAGTATGGTAAGCGTTTATATTATAAATTCAAAATAAAAAAATAATATAAGTTTAAATGAGATTATAAAAAGTATTAAAAGCTATTACGTTTATAGAATTTAATATTACTACAGTAATACCATTACGTTTATAGAATACAAAAAGATTATATCATATCTCTATAAAAATGTTCATTTTTATTAAAAAATTCATATAATTCATATAATTTTTATATTTATATAATATAATAAACAAAATAATAAAAATAAATCATTTTTAATAATTCTGCAAGAGTAATATAAATAACTTTATATGATAGTGACATAATCTTATTTTAAATTGCTAAAATGGATATTATATAACATATTCCATTCTTTTTCTTACAAGTAAATATTCTTTACGAGCCTTTAAATATATAATTCCAATTCAAAAGCATTTTACTAACTGATTTCGCTATTTTTTAGAAATATTATAATAAGCTAGTGAATGTGCTTCTTCAATATTTGTTTAGTAGTTTTTTCTTTCGTAGTTTTTTCTTAATTTTTTTCAGAAAATATTGATTAAATCTATATACATAACTTACAATTAGATATTAATAAATTATAGAGCAATCAATAATATACAGTAGTTGCTAATAACTTTTAATTGGGATTTAAAAATTACCTCAGGTGAGCATTTACCCAGACAAAAAGTAACTATTTCTTGGTTAAACAAACAATTTTGTCAAATGTCGAAATGTAGCGTTTCTAAAAGCACAATACATTTTTGCGAAAGAGTAATTTATCTTCTTCATTCTCTTTTTCAAAAAGTGTCGTAGGTCCTGAATGAGATGACTCTTTCTAAATCATAGATGATGGTGATTAATTTTTTTTTCCCAAAAAGAGGCAAAACAAGGTAATCCCTTTTCAATGGAAAATCTTTTTCAACAGCCCTATAATAACTTCTCCGATTTAAACGCTATTTATTGATTTTGTTAACCTAAATCGCAGTAATTAGAGAATTCAAAATAGAAACGGAAACTTCGAAAAATATTTACAACAAGTTTTCACCACGAGATTGCGATCTAAATGACAGCGGCAGGTTTGCGAGACATTGGAAGGTGGATGCTTATTTAAAATAATAGAATTAGATGGTAGCACGATTTCGATTGGCCAAGCCGAGTCGGCGCGAGCGACCATGACCCGGGGATAATAAAACGAGCAACAATAGACAATGGCGGTCCCATGCTCTACATACGCAAAGCGCGGTAGGCACGCGCGAGCGGCGGCGAGGCGTAGGTAAGCGTAAGCAAACGCACACACGAACGGCCGCGCAGCTCG
>QKQZ01009706.1:0-10592 GCA_003595255.1 Solenopsis fugax | reverse complement strand
CCCTCCGGACGTTCTCCTATCCGCCGCGCGGAGACGCGCCCGGTAGGTAGCTCGACCCTCGGGCACTATATCCTAACCCATTGTCGAATATACAGAATGTATATTCGACAATAGGGTAGAATATAGTAGATGGAATGTATATTCAACAGATGGGAGAAAATTTAAGGAGCGATTCTAGATGATAAAATTAAGAAGGCTTGCGATAGGACTTCTTTTTTTAATTATAAATATTTAAATATTTATATGGTTTAGAAATTTTTTACATGAATATTTAAATATTCAGAATTACAAAATCAAGATTAATAAAATTTCGATGGAGGCTTCGTTTTTTAATTATTTCTTTTTTGGCTTGAGACAGTTGAATATTTAAACGTTTATAATTAGAAAACAAAGTCTTAATCACAATTTTGTTATTCTTCATTTTCATCTGATCTTACAATCACTCTTTAAATTTTCTTTCACCTGTTGCCGAATATTTAATTTTTGTATATATTAAGTGTACAATTTAATTCTCGGCCCCTACATTTAATCACTACAGCCCCTATTTAAATTTAAATTTTTTCCCGCCGTTTAAAGCATTATTCTTCAGCTTAAAAACAAGACGTAAGAGTTGATAGTGCTGTTGATATTACCTCAAACAACAATAGTAAAAATGATGTTGTTTGTAACGTAGCATCTGAAGCACTATCTCCTTTTCGCATTTCAACTAAAGAAAAATGCTAGCGAGGCTAAAGAAATGATTTGCTTGGCCTAAGGTGAAAATGCTGTATCTTAAAGTACATGTAAAACATGGTTTCAAGTTCGGGATGACTATTTCAATCTTCAGAATGAAGAACGCCTTAAACAATCGAAGAAAATTAAAGACAAAGAATTGGAGCAACTTTTGGAAGAATATTCTTGTTTGACTCAATCAGAGCTTGCAAATAAACTTGCAGTGAGCCAACAAGCGATTTCAAAACGTACATAAGCTTGGTTCAAAGGGCGAACCGTTGGGCTCCGCTTATAGACCTTGTAAGTATGGACTGGCCATACAAACAAGATCGTGTCCGTACTTCTCTTTCTACAAGTGTCTAGTAGTACGGTTCCTATATTATACATTGATGTAGTCTGATTAGTGTATACATTTTTACTGACATGCGCAATGTATATTCCCGGACATGTTGAGAAAGAGAAATTACTAAAAAGTATATTTCTCTTTCTAACCTCCACCAGACACT
Source organism: Solenopsis fugax (assembly GCA_003595255.1). NCBI lineage: Eukaryota > Metazoa > Arthropoda > Insecta > Hymenoptera > Formicidae > Solenopsis > Solenopsis fugax. The sequence goes on along the minus strand of QKQZ01009706.1, from coordinate 9,375 downwards.
GTTTCATTGCAGAAATTATAGTAATTGCCAATCCATATTTATAAAGTCTATGGTTCCGCTTCATGACAATGCGTGACCGCACACGGCAAAAACAACCTTGGAAGTCATCTCTGACTTGACTGGGAAATTCTCTTTCATGCGTATTCTCCAGATTTCGCCTCTTCGGATTGCTATATCTTTTCCGATCCCTGCAATATCACCTGTATATGTATTCTGTACACGTTTTTTGTTCTTAACGATAGTTGTCGATGTCGTTGCGCAGATATTTTACATGGCAAAAGAGCTGCGTAACAACTACCAATACATATTCTGGTTGATTCTCACTTCAAGTCTCTCGAGGAGGCCAGCATAAACATCGACGAGTTTATTCTTCTTCCAAAGCGGATTTCGCCAGTTATTTCAGAGATAATAGAAGTGTACAGAAAGTAACAAAGACTATTTTGAAGATTGAAAGATGATTTGTTTTTTTGGTAAATAAATAATATATTTTCTTTAAAAAGGCCGAGATCAAGTTGTACACCTAATATTTAATTGTAGAATTAAAATTTATTTTACAATAATCATTAAAATTAAGTAGATTAATGCCAAAATATAAGTAACGTAATAAATATTTTTATATAGTTTGTACATATTTTATATTATAATAATATTTTGAATATATAATATTTTTTAAGATATCAAGCATATAGGCATGTATATAGGATACTCCTGGGTTAAATGGCCAAACTAGAAATGCGAATTTAGGATCTCAAAACTTTATAGAAATGAATAACGTTCGAAATATCTTTTGTTTTGAAGCTCGAAGATCATTGATAGACTTTCGTTTGCATTGTAAATAAAGCTCGTAGCTGCAGTTTGTAGTCTGTAGCTGTTATTTTGTTGGTAATAAACTAATACATGTTGGACACTTTGATGATAGTACGGATGACGTCCTTCGTCATAGTCTTCCATGACTGTGGGTAAAATTTCTAACTCGAAGAACTAAATCTTCAGATACTTATTGATGGGTTTTGGTCGAAATGCTGTAATATGGTGGCTGTTCTTCTTTCATTCTGCAGCGGTGCAAAAACTCCGCTAGCCCGGGGAACCATGTTAAATGACCAAGTTTCCTTCAGTCGTTGAAATATTAAAGAGAATACCCAAGTAGAACAACGTCACAATAATGTCAAAATAACATCAAAGTGAATGGTGAGTTATCGAAAAATTACTTTAGCAATTATTTTACAATCACTTTGACGTCATTTTGACGCCGTGATGATTCCTTGTTTTGTTTGGGTACTGACTTATTCGGCAATCTTCTATTCGGAAATCGTGCTGTGTATTCACGGCGAGCAGCGTTAGCATTTCCGTTACAAAATCCATATAAATTTATCATATCGGCATTCACTATTAGAATATGTACGAGATATAATTATATTAGTTTATTTCACGAGCATTTAATGAACTAACAGCTACGAGCTTTGTTTATAGTGCAAACAAAAGCCTATCAATGACCTTCGAGCTTCAAAACAAGATATTTCGACATTATTCATTTCTATAGTTGTGTAACTTAAGAAGTTGATATTTCTTGAACAAAGCGTTTGCGAGCAAACTTCTCTAGGAAACTTTTTTTTGTTTTGAGATCCTAAATTCACATTTCAAGTTTGGCTATTTAACCCGGAAACATACTATATATATGTATATTATGTATTTAATAAATATCTTGAAAATTTGAAAAAAATTACGGAATAAACTGATATATAAATTTTATATCAGTTTATATTCTAAAATTGCTTAATCGCCTTCATGCGTAGTGGTATGTGATACTTGGCTGGTTGCTTGCGGTTACGGCCGGTTTCTCTGTAATTTTCGGACCGCGGGGCATGTACTTCGATACTCATGTGTACAACAGACTGGAGGCGAGCTTCTACGCCGGTTTCCACCGACAGATCTTTGTACTCTCGGTTTCCTGGATCATTTTCTGTTGTATGCACGGATACGCAGGTAATCATCAGCATGCGCTCGAGAGATAATTACTAAACCAAATTACGTCAACGCCAGTCTTTAAAAGTGATAATCACTTCAAGGTCCCATCAATTATTTACTTTCCTGGCGTGGATGGATACCGCTCAGCAAATTGACCTACTGCGCTTACCTCTCTCATTATCTGTTCATACTATCGCATGTCGGAGCCGTTCGAACCACCGGCAATTTGACACAGATGAACGTGGTGAGTAAAAAAGATAAAAATTGCTGTTCTTACAATATCGCGGTAAAGGTAATAAGAGTGTATTAGTGACTGACCGATTAAGTTGAATTTATTATAGGGGCGAATGGGGANAAAAGAGGGTCGGTCTGCTGACTCGCTAAAGCTTAGACTTGGCGCGAGTCGCGACCGCGCCTCTTGATTTGCGTGCCATTTATAATGTAAAGTCCTTATAAGACACCGAACATGTGACAGCAGTTTGACAGTTCTCTGTCATAACATTCACAGAATAGACGCGAATACTCGTATGTATTTTCAGTCGTGCGAAAATTTTTTAAAAAAAGAAAATCCTTGTAAATTATTATTTAAAAGGTGTTAAAAATTTGAGAGATAATGATTTAAGATAATTAAAGAATGTAGAATTCAAAAATATCAAGCGTTTTGTGATCACTTTTGTAGTTTATTGTAAAATTTGTTCCAAAGTTTAAAAGAACCCGTGTCCAAATCGGACCTTTTTTGGGTGGCCAAATTGGACCTATATGGTATATACTCGTGTATGCCATAGGAGGAAACCTTTTCACGATTTGTTTGTTTTTTTTTTTGGCTTTTTAGTGAAAAATGGGCCGCACTTATAAACGAAAAACAGACAAAATAGACATACAAGTGCTTCAGCTTACTGTTCTCGATATAAAAAATGGAAAATCATTAAGCCGACCAGATTTGGTTCAAGGAACATTAAATCAATAAAATATAAGACTCAGATTAATTGAGTTTCTTTTATTTCAATTATAATAGTATAAACTGTCAGTAATTTCTTTTCTGAATAAAATTTTTATGCTTGACCGCCAAATTACTCGTTTTTACTCAATTCTAACAAAAATACATTAAAAAATTCTATCTAAAAATCCATAAAAATAAGAATGTTCGATTTGTACCATAGGGTGGTTCGATTTGGAACCAGTAGTTCTAAATCGGACCGGAAAAAATACATTTTACATTTTCCTTTATAGTTCAACACAGATGAGAGATACGTCAAAATGGTCTATCATAAAGCATAAAATGAAGGGAATTAAATTATCTTTCCAACGACACCTTCAATTTTATGATCGGACTTTATTTGTGTCTTATAGAGATCAAAAACTGCAACTAGGATTTACCCCATTCTCCCCTATATTATTGAATCGTAAAAATTTTATGTTTATCTCTTTACAAAGTATGATATTCAACAATGATATTTAACAATTAATATTTAATTACAATTTTATTCTATAGTTAAACAATGTGAAAACTTTTAAAGTATATCGTAAAATAATGTGCAAATTTTTTAAATCTATTTTAAAATGATTTAAAAAACTTTTAAAGTCTGTTATTATATTATTATTTATATTGCATTGCTGTATTTGATTTTGAATTATATACGATACATAAATAACTGATGTTAATTATATTATTCTCTATTTATCTTACATGCACAACATTACACGAGCGTAAGAAATTAAGCTACAACGCAAATGTAGAGAAAAGTTGCTAAATGCGAACCGTACACTTCATCAATATTTTATATTTCTATTTAAATAATATAAACAGCATTTAGTGACAAAAATATAAATTAAATGAGAAATGAGCGATATAAATAAAAATTTAATAGGTTACATCTTGTGTGTCTGCTAATAAAAAATTACGTAAATCAGATACAACTGATGTTAATTTTTTATCAATAGCTGATAATTTTATGTAATCGTGCGATTTTATCTGAATCTTTATATTTTTATAAAAAAATGTTTATTATAAAATATTTTATATTCATCCCACTAACCATGAAACATGTATGTAATATTTTGACTTGTTTCATTCTGATTTTAAATGAAACATTTTATATATACATTTATGACACAATTCATTAATGTTGCAATTGAAACATTTCATAACATCTTATATCGTAAATATTTCAAATGTGTTCTCTCATATTATAAATGATACATATTATAAATGTTTCAGAAGCTATATCATTTATGATATGATATTAAGTAACAATCCGTTATGTTTCATAACTAAATATCTGAATACGGACATTAATTGTCTATGCAACATTTCAAAAATGTTTCTGTTTATATTTTTGCAATATTACATGTTACTGAGTAACGTTTCAGAAAAGTGTATGGTATGTTTATTTGCATAGTGGGATTGCATATTTACAATTTTTGTAAAGATTAAATTGATATTATTATATAATTTATTCAGTTTTCTAAATTATATTACTACACATTTTTTATAACAATAAATATTAATATAAAATTGATAATAGTAAAACTAATAATGAATATTATTAAAAATATGTCAATTACAAAATAAATTCAAGCCAGTTTTATTTTGACGTTTTTGATTTCATTATTTTTATTTATTAATGATTAAATATTTGATTTTTTTCGATTAATAAAGTTATTGTTGGTTAATGATATTTTAAAATTTTATATTTTTAATTATTTTAATTTATAAATTTGACACTTTTAAAGTTGTGTGTGTGTGTGTGTGTGAGAGAGAGAGAGATATGTGATTTAGAAGATTTATAGGTATACGATTTAAGCGACTAATCTAAATGAAAGATTAAACATTACAATAAGTACCTGATAATCATGATTAGAATAGGTACTTACCGTTCAGCACTTAAAGATTGTAACAATATTGCAGAAATATTTCATAGTAAGATTGCAATATTGTAAAAATATTGAGAAATGTTGTATATTGGTGCAACATTGCAGTAATGATAAAACGTTTGCTTTTAAAAATATTGTACTGCAATATTGTAGCAATGTTATATACTATATAATGTATTTTAACGTCTTTCTGTTTTAATATTTCGAATGTCATTATATTAACACATTGGCATTATATTGGTATGTATAATTTCCAAGAAATATCATGTTTCTGAATTAATTTTTACATAGAAAAACTAAAAATTTTATTGTTAAAGTAAATCTTATTTACTTTCGTGTTCAAACTCAATTTTGGGAATTTATCCTTTCAAGGAATTATTTCATTAAATGTACCACACGACACTTGGATAAAAAGGTCGTACTGTTTATTTATCGCAGTTCCAACGACAGTTCTCGCCAGTACTGGCAAAGTTATACAATCATTTTTAAAAATAATTCTGGCGATTGCATTTTTTAAAATAATTTTTTAATATACTAACCAGCACGACACTTTTTCTAAGTGTCGTGCTGTCTATTTTTCGCAGTTTCAATTACATTTCTCACTAGTTTTGGCAGAGTTTTATGCTACACAATCATTTTTAAAAATATTTCTGGCGATTGCATTTTTTAAAATAATTTTTTAATATACGAACCAGCCCTACACTTGGACAAAAAGTGTTGTTCTGCCTATTTATTGCAGTTACAAAGACTGTTCTTATCAGTTCTGACAAAGTTCTATGCTAAACAGTCATTTTTGAAAATAGTTCTGGCGAGTGCACTTTTTAAAATAATTTTTTAATACATGAACCACCACATTTGGACACTGCGATAAGTAGGTAGCACGATACTTTTCATCCAAGTGTATTTTAATGTAAAAAAATGTTAATCATGTGAATTTTTTTTTGAAATTGTAATCGTTGGTAGAACTCTGATAGTACCAACTAGAACTCTTGTCAAATATACTAATATTTATTGTTTTCTTATACTTTTATTTCTTTTAGGTGAAATTTCAGGCGAAATCCTATAGAAACGTCATTCAAAGTTCAAAGCACAAGACCCCCCCCTAAATTTTGTAGACCTTTGTAATCTACGAAATTAGTATTACAAATTTTTGTCGTCACGACAAAGAAAAGCACACATAGAAGTGTGCTTAAACCTAGCATACAGTAATATCTATGGGAGGGTACAGTATTTCTATTATATAATATAGATCTGTTTTTTTTTCGGTGAAATATACAGCTGAAGGAATATCGAAATTTAATATAATTCCGATATTCAAAAAACAATAATATATTAATGGCCTAAGTGTTAAAGCATTCTGTAATAGTTATATACTTACAAATCTAGTTTTAGTTATTATTAATAGACAATCGAATCTGAATTTATCATGTGAAAGTAGCAACATAGCGTTTCATATGATACAGATTAGTATGTACATCAATTCTTCTTTCAAATGGCAATTAGTTTAAAATCTCAAACTGAAAGACGCCGAGAATTTATTTAGCCGAAAATTTCGTGTATGTAAGAATAATGGAGAATATTACAATAAAATAGTAAAATGTATCACTTTTTAATATCACGTTTTAATATCTTTGGAGATTCTAGCTTTGAAAATTCGAGTTTAAAAAAAATTCACACAATTAATATTTTTTTGCACAAAAATATTAAAATACAGATGAAAAATATCTCAAAGCTTCGCCTTTTATTCTATCTTCTGTAGTTTCTTAATTACGAGAAGTAAAACTCCACCACGTCTATCTTGATGACGCATACTGCTTGCGTGAAGCCAGGATATTATTTTTTACAATATTTTTGAAATGCTAGTAGTATTACTTTAGTAATATTGTACAAAAAAATCTCTTTTTGTATTATGCAATGTTGCTGTAAACTTCTGTGCTATTTGAGCTGAAACATTAAGTTACAACTTCCAATATTTATTTGTGGATAAATTAGTATCAACTCTGATGAAAATTTTTTCAGAATTTTTTATCCGCGTAAGAAGTTAGAATTATAGTAAAAAAATCCGAGCGCTAAAAGTGTTGCGCTCAAGAATAAAGCCTTATTGTTGTGCTATGAAATCTGAAAGTTGTGTCGACTTGTGCTATACAAGCACAATTCAGATATACCTACAATTTTCTACCATAGAAATAATTAATATGAATATAAATCTTAGTTTTATGTAGAATTGTCTAAAATCTTTTTTTATTGTAACTTAATTTTTTTGTTACCGGTATTTGAAAGTAATACTTGTCCACAATATTAATATAATTTAGCACAACTGACCTAGCACAACTAATAAAATTAAGAGATCAAAGAATGGGGACTGGCCTAAAACTTTTTTCATTTTTTAAAACGTATTTTTTATATTATGGTTTAAATATTTGGGCACAATGTGGCACAATTGTCGAAATAAGTTAATTTCAAAAGTGGGGAGCTATTTCTTATAGGTATTTTTTATATAATTTAAAAAAATTTGTTATATTTTAACCCTTAAACACGTAATTGGGTCAGAGGACCCCATATGAAATTTCGAACGCTTACTGTGTAAAGACGGAAGAAAATAGGAGGTTCGGACTAGGAGGTAAGAAAAGTTTGAAATCTTCTCTTTCGATTGATAAGGTTGATCAACTTTATTGGTCAACTAGAATTCGAACGGTACGGCAGCAAAGTTTTGTTGGGATCTGTTGGGCTAACATTATGTGTAAGCGAAACTTTTTTTGTGAATATTTTACATAAAAAAGCTGGACAAATTACGTTCGAACAGGTCCGTTCGCGGATGTTACTCGCATATACTCTGTCTAAAGTTAGAATACTGTAAAATGCTGTAGAAAAGGGAGCTTTTCCGAAATATATCATGAAACACATCAATTTTCAATTTTAGATATGAGTTAATTAAAAATACCTCATATTCTCCTTGTTACATAATTATACTTTTTAAAAGGAATGACAATGCCAAATTTTTTTTTGAAAGTATGACTCTTTAGCTTTAAAACGCCGTATTTGAAAGTCCTTAAAAGTTTTTTATTGCGAAGATATAATGTTTTGAAGGAAAAGTGGTTTTTTGACCAATTTCTCATTTTTGCTTAATAGTTTTTCCTTTCTAACTTCACAATAAATTATTTTTCGGCAATACCGATTGTGCAGTCACATTTCTGAGATTCTGAACTTTTATTTGAAAAAAAATTGTTGAAAAATATTGATTGTAATCAAAGTTATAGCTTCTCAAAGTTGAAAAAGTCTCCCAGAAAATATGTTTCCGTATTTTACAGGATCGGTGTATTTAAGGGTTATTCTTAAAAATTAAAAAAGAATTCTTTAATGTTTTCAAATTTAAAAATTTTGTTCAAAATTTATAGAATAAGAAATCTTAAAATGTATCAGAAGTCACATATATGTATAAAGATTTCTAGAAAAAAATATAGTCCTTTGCATCTTTTCATGATTGCTTTAAAAGAAGTTTTTTTTCTATTGTAATGGAATCGAACGAGCAGTATGCATTATCGACAGATCCGCTCTAGCAGAATTCTATTTGTCGTAATTAAAACATTGCATTGGATAGAATAAAATTGCAGCATTATGACGTTTCTCAATTAACAAGGGAACCTCGCGAAATGTCACACCCCGATTTTAATGAAACTTTATATACATTTACGTAACATAATTAGATGATTAATTTAAATAATCAAGGATCATAAACGAGCAATGTCAGATGTTTTACAAAATTATATTATTTAATTATTTTAGTGGGACGGAACGTTTCGGTCTTACTTGACCTTCATCAGCCGTTAGTGTTTATACAATCATTTAATATCTACTTAACATGCAGTTCGCGATAATCTTATAGTAATTTGGGCTGGGCCACACCGATTGCACATTTCAGGACCCAGATAGTCTGGGTCCTGAAATGTGCAATCTGTACGTCCCAGCCGAAATCACTATTAGTAACATAAATTCGCACGATTTGAAATACAAGTATGTGTCCCAAATTGGAATTTTACCCGTTCTTAGTTGTCTATTGATGTACAAATATATAGGGGAGACCGGGGCTATTCGTTGCAGTTTTTTTTTCTTTTGCGTATCCTGAGTTCTGTATTCATTAAAAAAAAGTTGGACGGTTTGAAAGGTTGAACCTTCCCCTTCACAATGCCGTTATAGATAAAACACGGAAATGTACTTGCTTTGAACTACATATAGAAATGTCGACCCGTGCCAAGTATTTCGAATAACCCCAAGTCTGGGGTAATTCGTAATCAGTCCGGGAATATTCTGAAATTTGTGTTTTAAGATGAAAAAAATGTAAAAAAAGCTGTTGTTAAGATTCTGTTTTATTCAAAAAACAATATGTAGTATTATTAAGAAAAATTGCACACAATAAAAAAAAATAAACACACAATAGAAAATTTTATTGCTTCAGCGTTTTCGGAACAAATCAGTGACTATTCGTATTTCGTGTAATTGCACCTGTTGAGTATTAAGTTATGTATTTTGGTACATAGA
>QKQZ01009699.1:21535-47467 GCA_003595255.1 Solenopsis fugax | reverse complement strand
TATATTCGTAAAAAATTTCGCGGAAAAATTACAAGTTTTTGTATTTAATTAATTAATTATAGTTTCGCAATTAAATTTCAAGTAACGCAAATTTCATTAAATTCGCGAGTGAATAACATTTTGAATAACATTTTCACAATTTCGCGATAACTCAAAAAATTTTATTAATTTGCAATTATTTTACATTTTTTAAATAATTTTTATATTCCAATTTTTTTTATCTTACCTATTACAATCCTCATTAATATTCGCAAAAGCATTGCGAAATTGAGTTTCGCATAAGGAGCTGCGAGGATAAGTTTCACAGAAATATTGCGAAGGGAGACAATTTAAAAAATTGTAAAACATTAAATTAAATATACATATAACATACTAAGTATAATTCGCAAATTTCGTTCGCTTATAAATATGTGCTTTAAACTTTAAACTTTATTTATAAATATATTGCAACAAATTGTCATTAATAAATTCGCGTTTTTTATTTGTCATAAACATTTTTTTTTAAATAGACGCAGAGATCATAAATTTCGCGTCGCGAGTGCTTTGTGTGTCAAGTAAAATGCAGACTACAATGGACACGTAAAATTGTTTTAACTCGATCCGTATATTTTGTTCTATAATAAACATTCGTTAAATATTATTAAATACGTGCATTGTTAAATTATTAAGTTCAGTGAAATTGCAACACCGCGGATTTCGCGTCGTGAGTGTATTAATGTGAAATAAAATGCAAGTTACAACGTTGGAGAAAATGCAAAGAGGCTTTTTAAACCACTTCGGGATTCCACTATTGCGGATGTCATTGCAGCGGAAGATGCATCGATGGACATCGAGGGACGTGCGAATCAATGAGTGCTGATATTCAATTAGTTTTATAATCGATTCTTTTTAGCTACACTTTAGCTTTTCCTATACATTTTACGTTTTTTATTGCTCTATTATTTCATGTATTACATTATTAAAAGATTATTGTTAATTATTTCACATAATAAATTATTAAAAGATTTTAATATAAAATTATAATAACATATATGAAGTAGCTAAAAAGAATAGATTATATTGCATGCGTAGTAAATAAAGTTTGCAAAGATTGCACTGATTTTCCAGTAAACAAGATGACATCAAAGACGTTTAAATGACGTCTTATTGACGTTATAGACGTCATAAAAACGTTATCAAGACAGCATTAGACGTCACCTTGTTTGCTGGGGTAACTGCATGAGTAGATATTTATACATTGTCACACCGACAAATTTTGCATATCATCATTGATATTGATTATTATAAAATAATTTTCTATGCATTTACGATAATAATCTACGAAATTAGTATTACAAATTTTTGTCGTCACGACAAAGAAAAGCACACACAGAACTGCTTCTCACAATATTATTTATTTAAACCTAGCGTACAGTAATATCTATGGGAGAGTACAGTATTTCTATTATATTCTACATTTGTTACTTCATCAAATAATTTTAAATCAAGCAATTATTGTTCCGTTTATCATGTAAGCAGATACTTTTGGCTTGTCTCCATTATTTTAAACTTTTGACATATAAAAAATAAATTTCACATACTTTTAAATTTAACAATTATCTTTCTGACCTATCGGACTATTTGGGACAAATCTAGAATATATTGTACAAGTACCAAAAGAAGTGTATAATCGTGCTCATAATGCATATCACTTTATTATAATAATTTATATTTTAATAATATTAATCATTAATATAACATTTGTTATAAAAAGTGAAGGCTAGAAACATAACTCATAACCCTGCACTGAAAGATTGAAGAAACATTGCATAAACTTTACATTGTAATATTGGAAGTTACAAAAGATTCTGCAATGTTACTAAAAGCTTGCGCTAATGTTAAAATGTCCGCAATTTTAAACCTGAAAATCTTTATGACGTTTCGAATTATTTGGGATCGTCTGCCAGTAATTTTCACTTCTGCCATTATTTTTACTAGTAATAATCAAACCCATTTTTGAACAGACTATATACCGATTATGCTAAGTGTTCTTCCGTCCATAATATACAACGAGCGAAAGCGTATCGCCATCTTCTAGACTTCACATAGTGCAGATGCTTCGTAACTGTCTTAAGAAATAGGAACATCAATTACCCCGCGACTCTCCCGAATTAATATACATCGTTCTCGCGGCGGCGCCTGAATATGATATTAGCCACTCCACACGGTCTCTCCGTCACTTTCTTCTTCTCGGCTGGTGCGCATATGTACTCGCACTCGTCGTCCTTAAGAACCGGCAGATTAACACCGAGCCCGTTTCTGTCAATATTATATTATCAGCGTTCGCTGCGCGATAAAACCCGTATCATGGATTGCTAGACATTGGATCGCTTCTATTTCATTCGATCTCTCGCAAAGATATTTATCAGAAAATCTTGACATATCGTTTGTTTCATTTCTTTCAAATGCAAATAAATGAAAACAGGATGGAAAAATGAAAGTGAATGGAACGTAATAGGCGCCACATAAGAAATAAAACAATGCTATTAATAGTCTAGAAAAAATACTATTTTTCCACTTTTTTCTTTTTAACCCTTTCACGTATAATTTTTTAAAATAAATAGGCATATATTATCTAGTTCATCATTTTTAAAGATTTGGGGGATTGCAGAATATAAAAATGAGATTGAAATATGAAATTTATGGCAAAAAACATGTCAGATCCAAAAAATAAAAATATTATTTGAATAATTTATTATTTAAATTGTAATGAAATTGTTTATTATAGATGTTTCTTCCTCGCATTTATAAGTCTTGATCAATAGCATTTCATCATCAATATTTATTTTTTCTATTATTAAAATATGAAAGGCTTGAACTGAATATTAAATGTGTTTATACATTATGCATAAAATAAATATTATCAGAAATTTGTTAGCTCAGTTATATTTGAGTAACTGCTTTACGAAAATAATATTGCTCATCATTTCGAACCTTCCATGGTAGGCCCAAGAAATTTTCAATTCTACGCAAATAATATTTCATAATTGCATTTATATCAACTAAACTTAATGTTTACCGAAGATATAATTTTTTTTAAATACTAGTATATGTATGTATAAGTAGATCCGAAAGAGTAAAATTGTAAAAGGATCGTGTTATCATAAGTTTAAAATAATACAATAATATTACATTCTATTTATTATATGCTTTTTATATTATTTATTATTTCTTTATTTATATTTTATTAATCCAATTTTATCTAGAAGTTATTTCTTTAATCCTTTCAGTCACGCAATTCGGGAAACGGGCGGATCTTCACATCATATAGTATGTTATTTATGGATTCTTGGGAACGCTGAATTTAGAAATCTGGTGTCAGATTTCTAAAATTCAAAATAATGGATACAGTATGGTCGCAAAACGTTTAAAAATTAAATTTATTTGCATGATCGCGAATGTGTTTGGGATAAGTTTTTCAGCGTAAAAGGAATATTAATATAAAAATCATATTTTAATTAATAGAATTTAAAAACAATTTTACGATGTTCTCCCTGTTGGATTTATCACATTCGATCCGCCATTTTGAATGTAAAATTTTAATAAAAAATTTGAAATTATCATCTCCTTTGTACATAATACATAATAAACGCAAAATACACGCATAAACTTTTCAAATTATGAAACTTTCATATAATCATTAAACGTTTACAATTGCATTTATTCATAGAAATTTACACTTGTTTAACTTTCCGCTGTAAAATGTTGAAAATTAAACCTACAAAAAATATTTGCAAAAAGTCGTATTTTGTTCCTTAGAATATCTACTTTATTTAAAAAAAAGTATGTGTTTATACGAGTATAAGACAATTCAGATACAAATGAATTTAACGTAAAAAAGTAGCATTTTTTGAGTATTAATTTGTTTTTAACAACAAAAGCTTTAACAATATTGAACAAAAAATCATTGGAGAGTCAAAATTAAATTTTTAGAAAATTGAAAACCAAAAGTTAAGTAATGATATAAATGCTAAATGATAAATATATAAATAAAAAAAAATTGAAAAATGTGTCTCATATATAATACGCTGTAACTGAAAGAGTTAAAATAAATTTCTTTAAAAAGCGGAGTTAAAGTATCGTTTTACAAACAAATTCATACTTTTAATCATTTATATCAACAAAGACATTGCGTATTGACTATAGTAGACTTTAGTACTGATTGCATATCTTGATAGTATTGAGATACATAGCGATTACGTATAAATGTTCGCCAAAACACTGAAAAATAGGGTTAAATAGCTTCCATAAAACGTATTTCGCACAACGTCAGTTTCGAATGTATCTCGAATATATCCGCCCACGTGTGCAAATTTTTCTCACGACCCTGCACGATCTGGTCTATCGCTCGATCTAAACTTTCGTATGCCAATCAGCCATGCGCGTTCGCACAATGCACGTTATTTGCACGCACTCCGTCGTAATTAAGCAGCGCACAACAATGAATTGATAATGACTTTTGCCGGATCTGGAGCACAGTAAAGTTAAATAAACAGTATTATCAATGAAAGAAATATACACGCACGAAAACCAGTTATATGCAATCCCAACGTCCAGCATACCATTTCGTGAAAAGATTGCATGATAAACTTCGCACGACCAACTGTTGTCATAAACATGTCATGTCGTGAAATAAAGGATCCGACTGACAGAGATGCATACCGAAGAGGTATAACATAACACACGGAAGAAACGTATAAATATGCTATATGCCACAACATGCCGAACATCGTTTTAGAGTGGTAATTAATATGCTGCTGCACGCTGCTCATTTGTGCAGCGAATACCCCGAGGATATTCTATTATCCTATACAAACCGCCTTTCCATCATCATATCTCAATAGACGCTGACAATCTAATTTGGCATGGGGCGCAACGTGGGGCGAAGCGTTGTCTTAAGCGCGCGTACACACAGAATCGTTTCTCACGACCCTGCCCGATCCGATTCCCGTACTCCTTTCGGAGATCAACGTGTCTCCTCTCTCGCGCGCGGTGGTATTCACGCACATTTACTACGTTTCAACCGTACACGCAACGTGTACTGCGAGAGATTTCGCAAGCGCAGCGGGGCGCGGGCCTGTTTGGCAATGGCCATGTCGCCGGTCCTCCCTGGGCACAGCCGGAATCTAATTCGCGGGTGTCGCGGTGTCGAAGAGGACGTAGCCCGCTATCCGACCACCGGACCCCCACTATGAGCAGAAGCCTTCTGGTAGGTTATAAAGGACCGAGCACGGTACTATACGGCTGCACTCTCTCAGTGAAACTCACGGAGGACCGTTCCCCGACAAGTAGTACCTCCCCCTCCTCGTCAGCGACGCGTGCACCATGAGGATTATATTGCTGGTACGTGCCAAATTATTCGGTTATTTTTTTTTTTTTTAACGCGTGCTTTTCGTTGGCCGTGTTCTCTTTTCGCGGTTAATCGGTTTCTTACCTTCGGGAACAGCTTTCGAAAATTTTTACGTGTTACAATTCTGTGCCTTGTTTCTTTTCAATAATCAATTTCTTAACAATTATCCGATTATTATCCTGTGATCTACATCAAATTAATCGTAATTAACGCAGGTTAGAATCCCAATATCTGCAACGTATCTTTCTTTAAATTTGTGAAAAATTTAAAGAAAGAATTCTAATGATTAAATATTACATTTTTCTAACGTGTGTTATAATTACAATACTATACATCCAATATTACAGCATATTGCCAAAAGGCTTTCGAAAATAATAAGTGTACAAGTGCAACAAAACTGTACAAAAAATATAATTTTTTTTATATTCTATTTGACTTATTTTGTGTGACAATATTACGTGTTTTTTTTTTTAAATTATTCAGATCTTTTTTTTACACCATATATATGTATGTAGATTCATTGTTTGATCCTTATTTTTAATAAAATTAGCAAGTAAGTGCTAATTATTGATAATTACATTTGCATTATTGATAATAAGATTTTAAAATCAGCGTGAGAATGAATATTATATTGTATATTCATTATGGTCTATTATCATAATTTATCAGATGTACAGTTATGAGGTAGTCTAGCATCAAAACGTATCGTGAATTAATATAAAAAACGTTTACATCTTTTGCGTTAAAATATATTAATCGCGACGTCTCAACAATTATCCGATCATTATCCTGTGACCTACATCAAATTAACCGTAATTAACGCAGGAAAGTCAGAATCACCGATAAGATCTACGCAGTTCATTGTTGCAATTTGCGCGCGCGCGTGTGAAGGCATTTATAATTCATAGACGGCGCGTGATTAACAACGGAAAGTGAATTGTGTCCGCCCACTCGGTACACTGAGCATTGGCCACGAGAATTTTCGTTGGAAATCCCCCTTTTGTCGTTCGTCCGTGCGAAAGGCGCGGCGGACGCTGCGCGCGAGAGGAGACTGCTGAACTAGAAAATTCGCAACAGTTTTCCCGCGAATAGTCGCGAATTAATTGTATGCCGCAGGCCGAGTTGTTGACATCCGTCCGTTGTCTTAACGAACCCGCGCCCGGACGGTTGGGTAATCTTTTGTTGAATGGGAAGCAGACTCGCGCCCCACCGCGCATCGAAATCCTCGTCTTACGAGCGCGCACTACGCGACGCACTACGTGTCTCGTTACAGTCCGAAAAAATATTTCGCGGCGACTTATATCCTTCAAACAAGCTCATTAAGCGCTCTGTTGATTGATAGTGAAAGTTCCGTTCGTTATATTCCGGTTCTAGCTGCTAGCGTTATCTTATAACTGGTCCACGCTGTTGACTGTCGGTCCACGGTTCACCATTCTCGATTTGAGATCGATAGGCACGATGTTTCTTCCTGTATCTGTGCAAAGTTTTTACGACGACCGGTAACTCTGAGTCAACGCAATTGAAACTAATATGAATTTTGTCGGTTACTTTCGCGCGTCGTACTCAAACGCGCATAATAATCTATTACCACATGCACACTGAGAGAAATCTATAGTGATCAAATGAATTTTATAGTTTACTGGTACCAAAAAAACTTTGTTACATTTAACAAAAAAAAAAACCAAAAACTTTTTGTAATAAATTTGTTGTATGAAAATAATTATTTGGTTAAGACTACAAATTGTTTGGTCAAAATAACTATATATTTAATAACTATCACTATAAAATTCATTTGATCACTAATCAACCAAACTTTTTTTTTTTTTTATACAAAACATTTCTCTCAATGTGTGTTGTTACGCCCATAAACAGCCCGCCGTCTGTCAGGCTGTTGTGGGAACAGTTTAATAATTACCGATTTCACCCGTGCACTCGCAGCGCAAGTATAATTCGCGAATCGTGCGAAGAAATGCACGAGGATATCAGCGCCGTCGATTTCTCCGATTCCTTTTCCCGCGACTCTCAGCGCGTAAGGCGACAATTAAACGCTTATTAATAATTCACGAGAGCGGGGCTTCTGTATCGCGATCGTTTCCCCCGTCTCTCGAGTTTCATGACCCGATCTCTCGCTCGTTCGTTCGAGGAATTAATCGCGTGAAACGCAGACGATCTCGCGCGTGCGTCCGCGCACTTACGTCTCGTCGCCGAGATGGAAGCGAGATAACTCAGATGCGGATGCGTGCGTGAGCGAAATGAGCCTCCGTGCTCCGAGATCAAGAAATCGGCGCGATCGAACGATCGGCGACCCGGAGAAGTGGCCTGGGGTAGTACGATTATTGGCACTTTCACCGATTACACAAATATGGGACGTCTGTTTTCACGAAACTTTTCGCGGCGATACGACGCACGAGATCTCCGTGACGCCGACATACGCCAATCAAGCGTATTCCCCCGCGGCAACGGCAACGGCTCGATACCGATGGCAGAGAGCGCACAAAAGCATTTTTACTTTCCGCGAGACGAATCAAGAGCACTTCTCCCGATTTTCGATACCGGCAATCGCGAGAAACCGCGATGGAAACGTCGGTTTCCAATGACGCAGCTTGTCTGTCGTTGGAGATCGAACGCCGAATCGTGCGGCGCTTTTTCCTCACTCGATCGAAGTCGCTCGAGCACGAACGACCGACGTACAAATCGTACCCGATTCGCGATAAGAAGAGGACGAAACTAAGTACAAACGACCTGTCGCGACCGACGACGCGATCGTCTTCGACGCCCTGGTGAAAGTTTCGAATAGGAATTTAATACAAACCTTTACGAACCGTTCCGAAATTTGTGTCCGTTCTAAACCGAATCAAATTCTAAATCGAATTAACCCTTTTCAATCCGTGCATCAACTCCAAGATCTATCCGAATAAATCCGACATCAATCCGAAACAATCATTCAATCCTTTTTAATCCAGGAGTTCAATTCGAATTTATATCCTAATAATCTTTTCAATCCTTCTCAATCCGTGAGTCCAATCTGAACGAATCCGAAGCTCGTCCGGACAAGGTTTTCAATCCTTAATTCGTGCCGTTTTCGAGCTTTAATCGGCATGAATGATTCGATAACAATCCGAAAAAAACTTTCTAACTATTATATATTTCTTTCTATTTTTCGTTTTTTATCTATCCGCCTGAATCCATTTTTGTCCGAAATCTGTATCCGAATTTTTCCGACACTTTTACCAGGGCGGCGATCGTCGTCGTCGTCGTCGTCGTCGTCGAGAAACCCGTTTTCCCGGAGCCGGCATGACGACGACGACGACGACGACGACGACGACCACGGCGACGGAGAGAAACCTCGGTAACGCCGAATTGCGAAAGCGAGGCTAATATATATAATAGGAGCAGATCTCTCGCCCGCTTTCAGCAGCGATTCTTCAGCGATAAACGATCCCCGAGAGAGAGAAGACGCGCGCGGAGGCTTCGTTCTCTTATTCGCCACGCGTCTCGAAGATATTGACGCGCCGAAGGCACCCAGAGCCATTGTTGTGGAGCACGTCACTTTACGGCCTCCTTTTTACCGTCATTACGTAACAGGAAATCGATTACCGCATGCTCCTCAATTATATCGGCTCATCGAACACCCGTCAATTTACGAACGCGCACTTTCGACGGAAAATCGGGTGCAATCTCGGAGAATTCTTTTTTTTTTTTCTGTTGTTACAGACGCGGAATAACTGTTAGTGCGCTTCTTTAAAAAAAAGGAGGGGAGGGTGGAGGAAAACGATGTAAAGTTTCAATGGCGAAAGAACGCGTGTAACTGTGTGCCCGGGCTAATTAGCATTCCGAAGCGGGCTTTCCCGTTTTTGCTGCATGGCGGCAGTCTCATTAGGCGGGCCGGTTCAGAAGAAAATGTGAGAGCAAGAAATATATCGCAACACACGGGAGGCTGGCAAATCCATAAATTAAGGGCATGCCGATCTTTCGAGCGACTCCGAGAGCGGTCGCTCCTTTCGAAACGCACCGCGCCGCCAGTGTTATAATTACGCCCGGTATTGTGGATGCACACAGGCGGGCAAACGCATTAAATTTGCCGCATAAGGTGGGGTGGTTTAGAAATATCGGGTAGAGGAGATCGTTGCGCGCGCACACATCCCGCGAAGCTGAAATTCGCGATGGCGTCTTGCGATAGGAGATGGAACCCTCCATTACGGTAATGAGATTAATTTGACGTTGATCTTCCGCATGGAAATTTGAGTGGGTGTTACTCCTCTCGTAACTTTCCATATTCGACATTAAATAATGCTCGTAATTGCTTCCAATTAATTCCAGGTAAATTCTATTGAAGGAGAGCTTAGGAATTGTGGAATTAATTAAAGGATAAAAAAATAATCTGTTTATTAGTAACTACACAGAAAAAGTTAGTATCAAATCAACAATTCATTGTTTCATATATAAGCAAGAATATAAAATCTCCTTGGAAGTATTTATAATCTCAAAGAGACATAATTTGTTAACATAAAGAAATTTTGTTTCTTCATGTAAGCATTTATGTCTCTCTGATCAAGATTATTAAATTCTTCCAAGAAGATTTTATATTCTTGCTTATATATGAAGCAATGAATTCTTGATTTGATAGTCATTTTTTTTCTGTGTAAGATTTCAGTACGCGAAAATCCCTTGACTGTTCATATAATTCCAGAGCACTGTCGCCTCAACATTTTTCGTTAATGAATAATCAGTTGCAAATTGATGAAAGAACCGGTGCCGTGAAATAAAGACTCGGTGGAATATTGGTGAGCGCCAAATTGCGCGCTTATTAATCTGCTTTCAACTTTCCCGCGCGGCAATCTGAAAAAGCATGTAGCCGAATGACATTCTAATGATAAAGAAAAACGAAAGTTGGAGCGCCAGCGCGCGAGGCTGGCTGAGCCGTAAAATACGAAACGTGGCCTGGCGTGAGGTTTCGTCGATCGAACGGAAGAAAGTGAGAGCGAATGGAACTCTTAACGCAAATAGATCGCCGGTGTGGTCAGCGCAGTTTTCAGAAGACAAGGGCACGCCATGTGCCGCGCGGCCCATACCAATGTGCGCCCGATGCCCATACGAAATGAGTCACGTTCGCTCTCGCCGCGCGCGAAACCACCCGCGCGAGTACTCGTGGCACCGAGCACCTTTTGCGCCGAGCACCGCCTTTGTTAACGCCGAGCTCGCGCGTGCACACCGCGTTGCACTTTCAAATACTTGTTTCGACCTTACGTGAGAATAATCGCGCGCGCACGCGAATCAGCGTTCCCGTTCATTCTCTCGCGTAGAAATGAAAAAACGGATATTTTTGAGTTCATAATAAGAAACTGATAATGAGTAAAAAAACTAATGTTTTACGATAAAAAACTGTATTTTCGTTAAAATACTAAAAAAAAAAGATATTTATTTAGCCTAATATTTACTTTTAAAACGTTTGATACGTTATTTCGATTTTATTTTGTATTTCTAATGATTAAATGAGCATAAAAGAGATATGTTTGTTCAAATAACATGAGCTTTTATTTCCGGTTTCCTAGCGACAATGATCTCCATCGTCATTTAGTCATTGTACTATATATATTTTTTATTGTTTATACTTATCTTCAGTGTTTGCGTTATCTATATAAAATTGTCTAGATAATCATCTAGACAAAGAAATAGCTTTATCTTATCTTTATCTAGATTATTACAAAGTATATTATCTTTATCTTCATCTTCATCTTTATCTTCATCTTTATCTTTATTTTAAATGAAAGCATGTTATCTTTCTTAAATTATCTAAGATAATGTGAACAATAACGAGAATGAAGCATTATTCTTACAATCTCCGTTATCATTTATCCTAATAAAAGAATTTTTCAAAATGATAACAGGATTGCGTTCCGAAATTTACTGCCAGTATAGAAAATCTATACGTAACATGAATTATAGATTTTTAGTATTGGCTGTGTATATCGGAAGGTATCGAAAGGCAGCCCAGATTATACAAATCAGTAGTAGTGTTATATAAAAGTTGCCCCAAAACTGTAAATTCGAAAACTTTTACAAGAAATTTCGTCAATCGCAATGTAATGTATATATTCCTTCTATCTTTTACCTTTGATTTGTATTTGCGTATTGATTCCAAAGAAAAATATTTTTTGTCAAATTAGATTATTTAAATAACTTTCGTTTTTAAAGAATTAAAAATAAAGAAATAAAAATATGAATATATCGTTTTTATATCGTAAATTGTTTTGCTCAATAACAAAATTATCTAAAAATGTAACTAGATGAAATTATATATAATTTTATCTTTTATCTATATAAATTAAAATAAAATCACCTTTTTCTTATCTAAGATACATTTACATGTAATTCATCTTTACTTAGATAATTTTAAGTTACCTAAACGCAACATTGCTTATCTTTATACATAAATCTTTTGGATGAATGCAAAAACTGAATTCTAGAACGATAATACAGCGTTAAATGTCGAAAAATATATCCGAGTAAAAAACTTTCCAAGGCCAGAATAAAAAACTGTTTTTTTTAAATGAATTTTTTTCAAAGTTTCTAGTTTCTTTTCAGTCATCTTTATCTGTACTCTCGCGTACGTTTTCTCACTTCCGGCGGATACGCCGAAACGCCGAGCAAACGAACGACGACGGGTAAGGTTCCGTCCATGTGTCTTCTCTCGCGTGTCGATCGCGAGACGTCCTCAACTCGAGAAAGTCATCTTCCCGTCGCCGTAGAAAGACAGCGCGGGAAAATAACGGCGCTAGGTAATGAAAGCTGTCAGGTCGATTCTTTACGCGGCGGTCCACATCCTTCTGGCGTCCTCGTCGGGGCCGCGTTGGACGTAATCGGGACGCCTTACGTGTGACTTTCGCTCGTTGATAAACGTGGGCGCTACACGGTTGCTCGGTACGCTCATTGTTGTACGCCGGTTATCATTGGCAATCTACACACCGTTGCTCCTGCACTGCGAAGAGCCGCGGAGACAGGTGTCGAAAGTGGTGGAAGAAAAAAAAAAAAAAACGTCGTCTTATTTAAATGTCAGCGTTTCAACAGTGGCGCGGATTAACATATCTCTCGCACTATTCTTCGCTGCAGCCAGAGATTGCCTGTACGAGCAATCTCGTAACTTTCTATCGTCGCAAACACTTCTTTCGCATTTTTCCTAGACGCATACAATTTCTCGGCGATGTGCGTTCGAAACGCCACACGAATATCCCGCTCCCCACGAGCTCAGGACCTTGAGATGCAACCCTCCATCCACCTTCCAGTAGGGGCGAACTCAATTCTGGATTGCGTCAAACGGGGTTACGTCACGATGTAATTACGAAGGCGATGAATTATTTGGGTTGCTTTCGTCATCCGTCTATCCTTGCCAATGTTACTAATTCGCTACTACCCGACTCCCGCGTGACACGGCGGATTTTCTACGGTTATTTTATTCGTCCTCGTTGTTTGCCGATTGTCGTGATATGACGAATCTGACTGGCAACGCTTCGATGATTCCTAGGTATGTGAGAAGAAATTCAATCCGCAAGGCTGAATGCGGTCTCCACACACCCGCGATTATATTGCCGCTGAAGATTAATTTCTTATCTTATAATCACAACCATTTCTCCTTGAGCATCGGTTGTATGAGTAATAACCTCAGACTGAAATTGCATCGATGCGTGGTTTAATCATAGAAGATCCGACACGGATATCGTGTTTCCCCATTCGAATTAACTCATATCTGCGTCACAGCATCCACACGCTTCCACTTTTCTATAACTTGCGCGTGTATCTATGCCGGAAATAATATTCTACTCTCGGAACTTTCCGCGTACTATTTATCACGCGTGCTGATAAATAAAACAATTCACGGACGTTCTCATGGTTTGTGTTTTCGTTACGTCACCATCTTCATTCGAGAACAGAATGTATTGATACCTGTGTAAATAGCGTTCTGGGTACCCTTCCTGGTGCCCGCGCGATGCAATTAATCATGTCGGGCTTTAGATAAAGCGGATCCGATACGGCCGTCAGTCGCTTTACTAATTACCGGTAATAAACGCTGAGTTCATCAGAAATGAATTCACGATCGGCACGCAGCTTCCACCGCTTCCGGAAATCTGAACGAGGAAAGTTGCGGGCGATTTATTCTAACTACTTCCTAGCGTGATACGCGAGAGGAACGTTCACCGGATCGGTGTCCGCGACCGATCTATATAACGAACACGGATATATGTGTATGCAAGAGGGCGTGTACGTGTATGTGTTTATGTGTGTAATGAAATCGAGAACGCGCGGCTGCTTAAAGCGCAACCGGTCTCGTCGCAGATCTTATTTTTCTTTTTCTTTCGAAACTAACGCGTCACCTTCACCGTGAAAGGAACCACTTGTTATCCTGGCTCCTTGACGCCGCGCGCTCGCGATCTTACTGTTCCATTTGTCTATTTAGCTCGAGATCGAAACCAGTGTAACAAGTATTACACATAGTAATAATTTCCCCGCGAGCGCGCGCGTTCGCTTTCAACGACTTCCTCCGATTTTTTACGTGAAACGGCGTACAAACAGCGCGCGTTACGAGACCGCCGCTAATCGTAGATCGGTAATTGGCTCTCCCGCTTGCATGATTGATCCCACGCGGCGGTACGAGGTTCTTTCATCCTCTAAAAACCCACGGCTAGCTGAGTAAAGTGGATATTGCTTATTAATCGTCTCCCGCCATCAAATTGTACTTGGCGTAAAATTGAGCGATTGTGGATCTTGCTGGCGAATAATTATTTTGTCGTTACGTAATATATCAAAGACTATTTCTTTCATAAAATCGTGAGAATAATTGAATGTTATACCAAAAATTTCCTTACTTGCGTACAATCCTTTTAAATCCTTATTTTAAATCATCAATAGTACTTACAACTAGTCACTGAAAAAGTCTAGTAATAAAACAAGTCTAAATGACAGTTTTTAAAGCCTTGTTGAAATGATTTCAATTAAATGCTCCGTTAATATAATCAAAACCAACTAAACATTAATTTTATTTTCCTAATTATTACCAAATGATTAGTTACTATTATTAAAAAAGAAGGTGATATTACAGCCCCCATTTCCATTTTTATACAATAACTTTGTTAATAATCAATATTTTAAATTAAAAACTTAATAATTACATTGCACTGAGAAAAAATCAAAATATTAGTAAGCAAGTATTATTTTGCAAATGTGACGTTTTCTTCGATATTTATTGGTTATAAAAAATTTAATTTTGATGACAAAATATACATTTCTGTAATATGTATCTCATTTCAATGAAATGTAATTTATTGTTCTTAAATTATTAATTGGATTATTTGCTAGAAATAACATTTTATTTTGCTATATATATATTTAGAGTATAAAGATTTATTTTAGAAAAATAAATTTATATCTTACAAATAAACTTTTTATGTTTCTTTTTCTCAGTGCGGTCAATGTGTTGTTTAATCAATTCAAAGTTATGAAATATTTATTATTTAAGATATTATTTTTAAAAATGTGACGACACTGCATAATGAGTCGAAGAAACAGGGACGGAAATGTGTCCCTCTTCTTTACCAAAATAGATTAAAAAAATTAATTTTGTTTAAAAAGCATAGCGTTTTATTATAAAATTATATATCGATTCAACACAAGGAGAAAATATTACAAAATATATGCAAATGTATGCACGTATACATAATCTTCTGCATAGACTACAATACTGAATCTATAATACGTAATCTATAATGTAAATTATAGAGTAGTAGAACTATAATCAAGTTATCGAATAACTACTTCGATGTGAAAAAAATGCATGTTGAAGCGCCAGCACTTTTAAAGGAGTGCATTAGAAATACTTTAAAAAAGTTTCGAAATACGCGAAAGCAGGATTGGATAAGTTTATTAATTTATATATATTTTTAATATAGTACATACAATAATATATTTTTTTTTTACCAAATTAAAAAATACTATAAATTAAATTAAAATTGATGGTTTATAAAATTAATTTAATTACATTAAAAATTACATAAAAAAGAAACGAACTCAATTAAAAGTTACATTAAAGTTAAACTAATTTAAGTTAAATTAAAAGTTAATTTTGACAAGTATTATTCACATTAAATTAAAAATTTGTAATTTCTTAAAGTTAAATTACTCAAAACAATTGTAATATGTATCATTAAATAAATTTAATATTTTATTTGATTAATTTAAATTTATATGAAATAACAAAGAAATATTGATTTGGAAATGTGTTTTTTCTATTATAATATTTTTCTTTTACACAGATAAATTTTAACTTACTGTACAAGTTAATAAATAAAAGTTTATGCGTTTTAAAAATAATTAAAGTTAAAAATTAAATCGTTCAAAATTAGCTAAGAAAAGTTAAAAGTTATTGACTTTTTAACTTTATTATTTAACTTTTAACTTTTTAACTAGTTACTATCCAATCCTGTGCGCGAAAGTAAAAATAATTGTAACAAGTGTCGACTATTGTTTATTAGGCTCATTACACTAATGACGGGTTACTACACAAATGATTCCATCAGTAATCTAAAATTCGTCACCGTTTAATAACAGAGATATCACGTGAGTGCACATACTTATAATACAAGAGCCATATCATCTTTTCTATGTTCCCGTGTAATATTTACTATACTTTTCTACATAACATTTACTAAATAAGCACTAATATGCTAAAAGAATACATTTGTTAGCTATTATCAGATTTCTTTCTCTCAGTACATTTTTTAAATATTTTGTTTAGTATTTTATTCTTTTGATACTTGAAATTTAATTGAGTACTTGTCTCATGCCTCTAGATAGGAAGGAGACAATTTACATAGCGTTGCCC
Organism: Solenopsis fugax; assembly: GCA_003595255.1. NCBI lineage: Eukaryota > Metazoa > Arthropoda > Insecta > Hymenoptera > Formicidae > Solenopsis > Solenopsis fugax. The sequence goes on along the minus strand of QKQZ01009699.1, from coordinate 31,205 downwards.
GCAAAAACGTCACGGAAATGATCGAAATCGAAGATACGAAGTACGCGCCTCGCTCAATAAGCAGGACGTATGCTTATTGAGCGCGGCGAACGCGGATTTGCGCGGCGCAACGATTCTTCCTTTCTCCGGACAGCTTCGGGGCGCGGGGGCTCGCTCAGACGAGGCGTGGTGCGCCGTGGTCGATTGCGCCCAACTGGATCGGGCCACGGACCGAATGTGTCCGTGCCTCTCACTGTATGTGACTGGCATGCCACAACGTTGATTACAGAGCCCTACCTCGGCGTCACGATTTTCCTCCTAACCCGAACCAGATGGAGGAGTCATTAGCCTATGTACAATAGTCCGGCTTTCAATAGTCCGGACAGTTGCGGGCGCGTATACCGTGGCCGACGATAATGACGACGTTGCAAGTCTTCTCGTCGATTTCGTCGGTACCCTATCGCGAGCGCGAGCGCGCTCCTCACGGGCCCAATAATCGCGAATCGGTGCCTCTAGCCTCTACTGTTCGCTCCCGACCAGAGACCTTTCCTATTTTCAGGGAACGCTTGGAAACGCAGCCAATTTCGTTTCCCTCAAATCGTCGGTTAGATAATCGAACGGTTTATCACAAATCTAATGATCGGGGGAGGATCGAAAAATCCAGAACCCGGAAGAGAATCTCGGCTCACGCGAACTTTTGCGAAGCGGCTGAAGAGAACTTCGAGAGAGCGACAACGCCCGTCAACATCGACGATACGTACGACGGAAAGTTTCGCGCAAATTCCCTCGCGGAAATTCTGCGTAACGATTATCTCCTCCTTTCTCCTCGCTTCGCCGATTTAAAACCGATTGGTTCGTAGAAGGTGACGAAGGCGGGATAACAGAGCTGTATAGCTCTGAATAGCTAATCATCTCATTACAGTTCCTGACTCTACGTTCGCAATTGAAATCGCGACTGAGCGCGGGCTCCGGCTGTGCAATCGCTTATGAGAGACAACTTTCGCATGCTTCTCGGCCATGCTTGCGACACCGTCCCATTTGTCATGTGTGCGCCGAATTAAGTCCGACGGGTGTTTCGTCAGCGGGCAACGCGCTGCTGCGTCGTCGCCGTCGTCGTCGTCGTCGTCGTCGTCGTTGGCGGCGTCGAAGAAAGGCGGCCGACTTGGAAATTAATCGACTCACGCCCAAGACCAGCACGCTGCAGCCATACCGTATCGCTCGAAAGTCCCAGGACGTGCCTTCCCGTCCCAAGGACGGCGGATCGTGTGCCAATGCGCAATCGTCGAATATTTCCGATCGGGGGTCATCGCGAAGTCGGGGCGAGTCGATCGATCTTATCGTCGCGGGCGCGGAGCCGCTTCGAGGAGCGAACGTTATCGCGCGCGCGGGATCTAACGACTACCTCCTACCTATATATCCGCGTCCGGAGATATACTCTCTCGTTATTCTCCGCAAACGGCGCGCTGACAGGAAAAACAAAGATCGGTTTACGGACGACGATAAAAATTTCGAGGCAAGATGCTGATTATGTACGCATTATTAACAACATTAATTGAAGCGGACGGAGATACGAATCTATAGAATGCCTGAGAAAGTAAAAGGCTCATTAATTCTCCACGCATCATTATATAAAAACGTTAGGCCTGCGTTCCTGGCACTTTCGATTGACCCAACGTCCGCGGCAATCGGAGAATAATAGACTTTTTTTTCTTCTTCTTCTTCGCGTGTCTATCTTTTATATTATTGTATTCAGCAAGAGTCTGCACGGCGTTTCCTGTGGGTCGTCGCTAGGTGTGGTTAACCGCCGCCTGTCTTTTGTGCCGCGCGCGCGTTTTGCTCTCGACTTGGTTCAAGGAGATCCAGAAGCGGCAGCGGCGGCGGCGGCGGCGAAACATGCGCGCCGAGTTACGTTACGACGCTCTGAATCTGAATCTCTTTCTCTCTCACGGTAGGCAGGCAGGCACGCTGGCCGCGCTCCTTGCCTGCCTCGCCCCGTATTCGGGTCAGCCGAGTAGTAGAAATTACGTAACACGTGTGCGCCGGGGCGGTTCCCACCGAGAGAGCCGCCTTACCGGAAGTCGAGGCCACTCGTTTTGTCAGAGGACGCACGGTCAGCGCCTCGCGAGAAGAAAAACGCGCGTGAGCGTTTTGCGTATCCTGTACGCGGGATACGCGACGTGAGCGAGGAACGCCGAGCTGGGAAACATCGAAAGACTGCCGCTCAGCATCCGAAAATGGATTCAAAATATTTATAATGGATAGAAATAAATTCAAAAAATCAAAAATTTGGATTCAGCAATGAACACACGAATCTATTTCTGTCTAATTAAAGTTTAAAAATTCTTTGAATCCATTTTAACCCGTTACGGTCACCAGGGGTCCGAAAGACCCCACGCTAACTTTTATAAATAAAATTCAATATTTTTTTAAGAAAAAAAATGTATTTTCCCTATTTTGCGTCTTATAACTCATCTCTTTGATTTTTGTTAAAATTGAGCACTTCAAATTTCAAAATAAATGTACTTTTCCCAAAATCTTCTATGAAACTAATTTTTATCTGAAAGTGNTTTTCCCTATTTTGCGTCTTATAACTCATCTCTTTGATTTTTGTTAAAATTGAGCACTTCAAATTTCAAAATAAATGTACTTTTCCCAAAATCTTCTATGAAACTAATTTTTATCTGAAAGTGTACTATCTTGAGAATATACCCCTAAATTTTTATTGAATTATCTCAAAAATTAAAAATTTTATGAATATTTTTGGAAAAAAGTCAAATTTTGCAGTTTTTTTATTTGAATTTTTTCGTTATGTTAAATTCTAATTAAAAAAAAATTATTGGATGATAAAGAACAGACCTCAAGGTATGTTCAGTAAAATTTTTGCGAAATATCAAAAAGCTGGCAAATGGCGACTGATTTTGTGCAGGGGGTCCAGTGGACCCCATGTGACCGTTATGTTATTATTTGGAAGTGTGACCTCAACGGATTAATCCATGAAGTGAGATTGAAATTACGGGATTTCTATTTTTTTCAATCAAAAAAAGTTATGCGAGTCAATCCATTATCTATGAAACGGGATTGAAATGAAGTGATTTTTATTTTTTCAATTTAAAAGGAATTTTTGCAGGTCATCCAATCCATTTTAATCCATGACATAGGATTGAAATGACTTAATTGCTGTCTTTTAATTCAAAATGTATTCAAATGAATTAAAATGGATTATACAAATTTTGAATCCATTTTCGGATGCTGGGTGTTTAAATAATGACTCACAACGCGTGAAGAACGATAAGATAAAGAATCCTGCGTTACATAAATCTCTCGCGGCACGTATCTCTCTTTTAACCAATTTGCGAAGTATTACATCGTTCATTCCCGGCGTCATTAAATCCACATATCTTTGTGATCTTTACACGTACAGAATTGGATGTCGATGTACAATAGCAATCGTACACTTTATGGGCTATCTGTATAAAGATCAGATTTGATTCATAAGATCAGATAATCGGGTTACCAGTAATTCATAAAGGAATTTCAAGTGTTTGCGTTCGCAAAATTCTAACCGTTCTAGACGGAATTCACCGTAACAGACGCAGTCGTGGAATCAGAGCAAATCCAGATGTAATCTAGCAGGCTCCAACCTTTTACGGCGTCGACCACGGCCGTGTACGCCACACTCGTGATCTCGTGTACTCGTGTACTCGCGTACAAGCCGCGCGAAGCCCGAGCATTCGGTCGCGTTCGAGCGAGCGATAAGGAATTTTGCGCGCGCATACCGCTCGCGCGCACACGAGCGTTCACTGATCCGCGAAACTCGCTCTCTCCTCGCTCCATCTTCTGCTTCCTATTGACTAAGCGTACCTCCGTAACGCGGATCCGGCTTCGTGCTTGGAAACCAGACTGCCCGACTAGGCCCATATCCATTTCGCCCCGAGTGGCTCCAACAATTTCGATTACGTCTCTCGCGTGACGCGATAAAACCACGTACTTATTTCTTCGACGCGAGTAAAAGATCTCGAGCGTCTGACAAGTATTGTACATTTCTACTTGACGCAGCGCGTTAAGTTTCCGTTGTTTGTCGACGCACATGAATATCAATGTTAAAGCATCGGGATTCTCAAATTCTTCAATTACTTAGTAAATTTATTCTTCTCTGTAAAAAATCACGTTAAATATATTACATTGAATATATAGAATATAAATGAATCAGTGTCAATGTTCATATAATTTTAAGAAAATCGGATTTTTCGAAAATGATCAAGTTTATTATTTATTATTCCTTTTAGAATTATTTATCGCTTTTTAGATCATACAATTCTTATTTGAAATATCTTTTTATTAATTCTTCGTTCTCAAGCTATTCCACTGTGTTTTCACTGTTACCAAAATTTCTCCTACTTTAAAAATTAAGGATATTTTGGCTATACAATACAAAAAGTTATCGTTAAAAAATTTTTTTCTTTAAAATGCTGGTAACATAATTGTTAAATTATTTTATTAGTATACGTAAATTTTTTTTTATATATCGAAATGAAAAATTGAAGGCACTTAAATTTCTCTTCATCTGAAGGGATTAATAGAAAAAAAGAAAAAAATTGATCCCACGCTAAATATTTGGTTCTTGCAACTTGTGTTGTTACTCTTGGGTTGTGGTCTTCGTTGTCCTTGACAATGGTCACGCACTGTGTCGTTTGTCTCTTAATACTATTTCTTGATATTATTAATATTTTATTACGTCGTACTGCTTTTTAGACGATTTTCAAAAATTTTTTTGGGAAAATGAGTAAAAATATTTTTAAAAATTTCTTTTTGCTTTTTATTTATTAAACTTTGTAGATAAAATTTCTTACTTTTTAAATAAAAAGATAATAATAATGGAGTAATGATATGTCTAACTCATTTCTGCATCGTCTGTACAGTTTATCGGTGTCTATTATTCCGGATTTTCCAGTAGATTAAAGTTAAAAAATCAAACATCATTTTAATCAGTATACTTGCGGTATTGTCAGTGCTAGAATTATTAATTTTGTTGAATAAATAAATAAATGGCACTTGTTTAAAAAACAAGTTCTATTTTCCTCTATTTTTGATTATGTCTTCGAGCCCCGAAAAAATATAAAAAATGAAATTATCAACAAAATTTTAGTACGAACGATAAAAGAATGTTTACTTTATAAGTTCGTAAAATTGAAAGAAAATCGATTCAGTGATTTTCTTTCAATTGTGAACATCAGTTCCAAAAAACGTGTTTCGAGAAAATCGAGTTTAAATTATACACTGAAATTTCTACATAATGTGCAGCATTCAGTTATTGCTACTGTAGCTCCGTTAATATTCGGAATTTTTATAAAATACTTTACAGAGATATTCTACAGACCTTAAAGATTAAAAATATGCAATTTTTTATCGAACACAATACAGTACTCTCTTAAGTAAATAATTATTATTTATATTTCTTAGTGATAATTGTAATAATCATCCTTGTGATGATTGTATGCCTCGAACCGTCTTGTAATACTAGTTTATTATATTTTTTACATTTAAATAATGATTTTACAAATATGCTAATAATATTATTAAACTTAATTAAATTGTTTCCTTAGATTAAAAAATCTGATTATCTTGAATATAAAAATAATTTAACAGTAAATATTTTCTAGAATTGCAAGAAAAATACACGATTAAAAACTATTTCTTTATTTTATTTATATAAATATTTCAATTAAGAAATTTTTATATAGCTTAAATGCAAGTAAATAAGCTATTATGACCCACCGAGTAAATAATTTTTTTGTTAAAATTTTTTTGTTTTACGACGGCGCGCGCGATATTTTTTTTCAATGTAAATAAAAAATTAAATAACTTTTAAATTAATAAGAGATTTGTATTCAAATTTTACAATAATATTTAAATATAATAACAGAACAATCTACGGAATTTTTATACTTTTAGTAATGTTCTAAGATATGGTATGGTATACATCCTTAAACGTTTATAGACCTATGTTTATATGAACCCTTTTTTAATACTTGATCGTTGGGAAAATAGGTTCCTGAATATTTGACACTTATTTACGTACATCCTGCATATACGCGGAAAGAATAATTTTGCTAAATATCTAAAAATTTACTAGATACCGATTTGAAACTAATTTTGTTAAATTATTAAAATAATTATTTAGAATACTCAAACTGTATGTAATTGCTAAAATATTAAAATTTTTTGCATGCTAATTATGCTTGAGCATTTTTATAATTATTTTGATGATTCAACGAAATTTTTAAATCTATATCTAATTAAATTTTTAAATACTTTAACAAAACTTTCTTTTCGTGTATATATAATAAATAAAAAATACATTTTTAAATGGGCAGAAAGTAGAAACTGTAATATAAAAGTAATGTTTTCCTGAATAAACCGAGAAATTTTAGAAAACAAATATTTTACATACTTGTTTGATAATATCTAGATTTTAGCAAAACGTAAAAATTATCGCGATTTCTACTAAAAAAAAACGCCTATCCTGCTTCCCGTTTTCACTTCGAGAAACTTCTCTAAAAATTTCGATCCGGACGGCAGGAGCGCCGACCACTTTCTTCCGTGTGCAACACGCGTAACGTCGTATCAACACGTTAATGATCATATCCCCGCGCACTGATCGCAACAGCGCATATGTTGTCTACCATAGTAAATTCTTCTTCATTGCCAGGTAATCCCGGCGTGTCTGCTCGCCCTAACGGAAGCGCGGCGAGTGCAGATCCGACCTCGCGTGACGGATTCTCAAGTGTACTACGAGGAAGCGGACAATCAAGCCGCCGAGGATGATTTCGACACTGTGGCGGTTTATCAACCACGCACCCGTGCGCTTCCTTCGCCACGATCTAAGGATGCGCTGCACCCATCGAAGCCGCCACCGGTGCAGACAATAAGGAACTACAATAAGGTTAACGATGACGGGTCCTTCACCTTCGGCTACGAAGCTGCCGATGGTTCCTTCAAGGAGGAGACCCGCGGCACCGACTGTGTCGTGCGCGGCAAATATGGCTACATCGATCCGGACGGCAATAAGAGAGAGTTCACTTACGTATCGGGCAATCCCTGCGATCCGAACGCACCGAAGGATGAGGAAGAAGAGGAGGAAAAGGAGGAAGAGGATCTGCCTGGACCGGCGAATTATCCCGTCGTCAGGCCTGTACCCCGACCTGTGAGACCCACGTATCAGCCGACCACCACTCGTGCACCCACTACGATATTCCAGACCGAGTATCAGCTCGACGACGACGCCAGCCAGGAGCTGACCGAAGATGATCTGAAGCCGCAGCTGCGACCATCGGCCTTTAGAAGACCTTCGACCATAGTGCAAGTCACTCCCTCCACCGCCATTTACGAATCTTCGCAGTCCCCCAGTCCGTCTCTCTTTAGGCTAGCATCCACCCCCACGGCCCAATATCAGACTACTGCGTCGTCCGTCCTGCGTAGCCAGCCCACAGTCACTTCGAGCGTCTATCAGTCGCTCGAAACCACCACTCGCCGACCAGTGACCCGCCATCCCAGGCCCCAGTCGGTCGCGATAACCCCACGACCCCACGTCGCCCAAGTAGCCGCGCAATACGTCTCCCCTAGTAGCACCGAACGTCCCAGCAGTCTGCTCTACACCCAGACCCACCCTTCGGCCACGATATCGCCATTGCGCACCACGACCGNCGCTAGCACGCCCCACCTCGACTTCGCCGCCGAGCTCGAGCGTTACGTGAACACGGTCGGCTCGCACGTTTCCACCCCCGTTGCGAGGCCCCAGGCCGTCGTCCAAGCCTCGCCCCAAACCAACTCGAGAGTTAAGCTGACCGGTCAGACGACGGTCACCGCCGCCTCCGCAGCCGCTGAGCCCATCTACCAATCGGAGCTCGTGTACGATCCCGCGACCGGTCAGTACAATACCCAGCTTTATCAGACACTGCCCCAAACCGTGGGTGACTTTAGCCTCAGTCACAAACTCCAACCGTTCGTAGCCCAGCCCCATCAGTCCCTACTCGGTCTGCAGCAGTACCAGCAGTACCAGCAGGCCCAGCGTCCGGTCTATAAGCAGGCCCAGTCGGCGCCCGCCCCGACCGTAGCGCAGCCCCAGGAGGTGCTCTACAGGAAGCAGCAGGCGCAGCTGCTGCAACAGTCCCAGCAGCTCTACGCGCAGCAACAACGTCGCCAGCAGCAGCAGCAACAGCAGCAACAGCATCAACAGCATCAGCAGCAACAACATCCTCACAGGCTTCAGCTCTTGGAGTCACAGAGAGAACCCCAGGCGTTCTATTACGTCGCGCCCTTGAAGGCCTCCACCGCCACCACCGCCCTTTCAGTAGGTCAGATCGATCAGTTTCTCCGAGGTAGCGCTAATAACTACTGATGCAATCTGAGAATCGCGATTCTTAAGAGATCTTCCTCGGATCTTCGAATCGTCCTTCGTCGATATTTATCATTCGGTATTGCCTCGAGCGTCCCTCGCGAGCTAAACCGCCGAGGATCTCGCGCCGGTTACATCATAATGTTGGCCCGTGCGTACACACAGAGGGTATTACATATAAGAGTACATGCATTATATATAAAGTATATATCTCACGTGGCGCGCGTCGAAGCTGGGATGTATAAAGTATATCGCCGAGTGAATGGCACACACGAGCGCTTCGATGCATGCGTTGTACGCGGGGAATGCGTGTGCGGTATATATTTAATATAATCGTCGCGACACGCGAGAAGAAAGGCGCGCGAACGATAGTTGCGATGAAAAGTATCGCGATAAGGCCGCGAATTTTTGCGCCGAGTCGCGTGAAACGTCGCGAGACTTTCTGAGAAGCACATTCAAAGTTCATTCCCTTACGAACGGATCGCGCGCGGTCTATCCGTAATTCTCATTTTGCAGTAACGTGAAATTTTTCGAATTACCTTGTTCTCGATAGCGCGCTTTCATGCTTTGATAGTCGTATTGTAATTGTATATATATATAACGCTCGCTCTTCCGTCCAATGCGTGTAGCTCGAAAGCGTTCCTGCGCTATCCGCTCTCGTCTCGGCTAACGCGCGAACGATAATATTATCCGTCGACGACGCAATCGGAGAACGAAGGTTAAAGAGATTTAAGTATGTGATAATGGATGGTGGAACCGCGCGCGTACATGGTTACATGGCTAGTGTAACGCGTAACAATAACCCGGGCAGAGCCGAATGGCAAAACGTGATACGTGACAAAATTTAAATCTTCTTAGGTAATCGTATCTTTCTATTTATTTTTTTTTTCCACGATTTCCCAGTTGAATAATCACGTCATAAACCTCATTCTCTCCGAAAACACACAACGAGAAAAAGAATTATTCGAGCGTGCTTCAGTATCGTTTCGGTAATGTCGACAGCTTGTCGAAACAATGCGTTCATTAAGAGCGGCGAAATTTTATTTATTCGCGCGCGCGTCGAGTTGACACCGCGACGAACGGGGTTCCTTCCGTTTCTCAGGCCGATTCCGAGAACACCTCTCTTTCCACTCCGGCATCGTGCACGTTTATGAGGCACGTTAGAGAGTGAAAGCCAACGACCTGACGCAATACTCATGCACGCATGTACGATGTATTACCGTGGCAATTTCTCGCAGATCCCTAACACCGTACTGTCGTGAAGGTATATATATATATATATATATATATATATAT
>QKQZ01009699.1:0-21507 GCA_003595255.1 Solenopsis fugax | reverse complement strand
TATATATATCCACAGAGAGGTTCCGCGATACAAACGGAACACTTCGTCGCGCGGCCGCGGACCTTTTATGCACGACCCCGTAAGCCCGAGCCACGTAATAATGCTCGACTCGATTACAAAACGTCGATCCAGTGCAACATCGAGTCGCATGAAAGGCGAGTGAAACGCGATCAGGCAGAAGGGGATAATTAGTCGAATCAAATCCGCCGGTGTTTCGAGATACTTTCGATTAGGCAGGCAGACAATATTGCACATCTATGCCCATATTGTGTCATGCAGTGCATAGAATGCATCCCGATGGTAATATTCAATTGATTGTTACTTCATTCTCTCGCCTATTTTAATCTTTCTCTCAAAAGCCCGACAAGGTGCATAAAGTGTGTTACAAGAGATAAATTATGCGCCTCGCTAAACTTTACATTCTTCGAGTTAGAAAATAATTTTAAATGCTTGTTCAACTCAAGCTTGAAATTATCATGCGACTCTCTTCTTTTAATGACGCAACTCGTCGCGACAAACGCGATAAAAGCCTCTTAGTTGATTTAATACCTCGTAACGTTTCTTATACTCTCGAATGTATCGCCGCATCGTAATTCCCAGGGTCGTCTACTTCGTTACGTCTCGTTATGTCTCGCGATGCGAACGTATCGCTCGCGTTTCAACCGGGTAGTAATTCCGATATTCGATACGCGGACGTCGGTAGGAAGTGTGCACGGCCTTTTGCAACGTGGAATTTTGCAAGCTTTGCCGCGAGTAGGGTTCACCGTCGGGGAAACTGCAATACACTCTTATCGGCGTAGTCGGGTTTGTAGGGACAACATTCTATTCGCGCCGTAGCCGCCGCGGACTTTCTATTTGCATTCTCTGTCACAAGTGTGAGAATCGATTCCAGTTTAATGCGTTCCGCCTGTTCAGCCCGCGGAAATATATGTATATCAAGTCCGGGAAGGAAACTGCGATAGGTCGCGTACGCCGACGAAATCACTTTTACCACAACTCGACAGTCATTAATGAAAACTATGTAAGATTTCTCGGAAAATCTCTCATGTATTTTATATCATTACAGATTTAATGAATTTACAACTATATTTCCTCCAGCAAAATTCTTTTAATAATTATTAAAACAATTTCGAGAGATTGTTCTAATAATTATTGTAAAGTTTCGAACGCATTTTTTAATTAACGCTCAATTTTTAAATTAAACATTAAAGTAAATTTCACTTGCAATTAATCGGAAAATGGTTTCAATTATCAAGAGCTGTAATTGACAGCGTCTTTACAATTCGCATTCCCGTAAAACGCAATTCGATGCACATTTCTGAAGAGATTTATGTATCACCGCAGGGAGACATGTCTTAATCAATGATTTCGTGGTTTAATCGCAATCACGTCGTTGCTATAACGGGCTCAGAGCGGCGGTTGTCTACTCATATTGTAAATAATACTCGTTAGCGTTAAAATGCATAGCGACTACTTAGCAATTTATACGCATAATTAACGATATGACAATTGCGCATAAATCTTCGCAAAGAAGAGTCTTACGTTACAGTTGTTTTCTTTTTGTATTATTTGTAAGCATAATCGAAAGAAAAATATCATTGCGAAAATTGTGTGTTGCGCTGTCACTTCATTTCCCCCGATCCCCGAGTATCATCATCCACACAGAAAAAAAAATTAGTATCAAATCAACAATTCGTTGTTTCATATATAAGCAAGAATATAAAATCTCCTTGGAAGTACTTATAATCTCAAACAGACATAATTTGCTAATATAAAGAAATGTTTCTTCATGTAAGCAAATTATGTTTGATCAAGATTATGAAATTCTTCCAAGAAGATTTTATATTCTTGCTTATATATGAAACAATGAATTGTTGATTTGATAGTCATTTTTTTCTGTACACTTTCGCTCGTTGGAATATGCATCGACAAACGGAAATACATCCAACGCGCACGAATGGAGATTGAAACGGGCGTGTCGAATGTTTGTTTACGATAAAATTACAGCCGTGGCAAACACTCGTAACTCGTATGTAACTGTGGGTGCCTCATTTCCGCGTTCCTCCATAAATCTGCACATATTGGAAGAACAAAGCACGCGACCGCGTGGCGTCCGTAATAATTAAATTTCGTTACATACCGTCGTACTTTACATGTGCGGCGCGCACTGATATAATTTATATTTTATTATGAAACAAAGAAAGTGTGAAAAAAGACACACTTATTTATTATCTCGCCACATTAAAGCCACATTATTTTAATTTAATACTAAGAGATTACAGATTAAGGCTTGTTTATATTAAGAAAGTGAGTAGATTCTCACAGATAACAATTACATCGACTCTCTCTCTAGTTCAATAGAAATTACGAACGCTACAAATTCCCGCGTCTCTCTCTCCCTCCGCGCGACGGGTGAAATATTACCTCGCACGACTTGATGGCCTCAAGGTGTTGCTGGACATGCGAACGGGCCATTTTTACGAAGGGTAGAGAATAACGGGCCGACGCCCGGCGGCGTGCTGTCAATTTTTCGTTTCGTGCAGCTGAATCACGGCGCGGTAGGCGTTTCCGCGAGAAGAAATTGGAAAAGTGGGAAAGGCGGCGCGGCGTCGCGCTCGTCGTGCACGATGTACGTAAACGTTCGTTACGTCACGAACGACGGCTACGTGTTATCCACCTGCGGCGGTTTCTCCGCTCCGATTATGAACCACGTGCCGCTGTGAAATCGCAATCGGCGCGTTGTTCGCCCGTAAAAAGAAAAAGAAAAAAAAAAAAAAATCAAGACAAAATTATCCTGCTGCGCGCGAGTAACATCTCACGTGCCGCGAGTCCGCCTTGAAAAGGCAGGCTTGCAAAAATAGCGATCTTAATTGCGATTTTCCAAGTCATGCTCCGAGAACGCTTCCATTATCGCGCATCACGTTCCACCTAACTTATATCTTTTCTATTCGCGCGGCTCAAAAGAATTGTTCCTGAAAAGGTTAAATAAATCTCATATGTATTGGGTTGCATCTCTCATTCTCGTCACTTCGCGTATCTAATCAACGTCGATATGCATAATGACCATGTACGATGTTAGTTTCGCTTGAAAGGCAATCTTAATGAAATGTCAATTCCGACGGAACATTTCGTACGCAGGATCTGCACGCGCTTTCGTAATGTCGTTAATGATAAATTTCAGATTTTTACAGCCAACCCGTATGTATAATAAGCGTTTACAACGGCAGTTAATAATTTAATAAACAAGGATATGCATTATGCGTCTTATATATTTGATTTTGCGGTAAAAGTGGATTGTGAGCGCCTAGGTGAAAGTCATCGAAAATGAAAGGGTCGAGTGAAGTGTTAAATCAAAGCACGCCAGACAGACGTGTGTTTCCGTGTATGTATGTGTATGTATGTATGTGTGTGTGTGTATATACGTGTGAATGACCGTTGCTAAATATATTATCTAAGTTTTGAAACGTGCGCGCCGTGGATACAATCGCGAAAGTAAATTGGATCGATGATTTATTTTCGACGCTACGTCGAGAAGATGTATCATGTTCTTAATAGAATACCGTGCAATGGCTGAATTTGCCGTTGCAAAATCTATAAACAAAGTTGTACTTTATTAAGACGTAAATAAGCAATTAATTGAAAACAGGTAATTTGTACAGTGGCGTCGCGAACAACCGTTCCTACTTTTTATTGCTTCACGCTGAAATATTTGATTGTAATAACGCTTGCAACCTTGAACTCAGTTTCAGTGGACCGTAATACTATAGGCCACGATTTATTTATGGTTTTGTGGTTAACGCCAGGCCGCATATCGTTAGCGAAAGTTCCACTGCTTTCTAAACACGCTCTCTATTTTACCGGTAAAAGATGAGCGAGACAATAGTAGCTGTCATTTAACGAACGACTGAGTATCTCTACAATCGCAGTTATTTCAGACTTCTATAAGAATCAGTAAATATCATCGTAACTCTCTATGTAATTGCTGTAAGTGGTATACTTTACCATTGTGGTGTGTTAAACGCGAGAAATTAGCAAAAGCATAAGAATCCACACTCAATAAAACTTTTCGACAGGAAATGAACGTATGCATTATGTACGTTAATATTAATTACAATTGAATCGATGAGTGTAGAAAGAGAAGTTTTTCAAATTTTTATTAATAAAATACTGTTTAATTTCAATTACAGTTAAAAAATTAACAAAATTATTTTTGGGAATTTAAATATGAACATACAATAATATACTTTTGATATACTTTTAATTGATTCCTAAAATGCTTGTGTATTAAATGAAAAACTTAAATTTTTAATTTGGACTGGTTCGCTTTTTTGCACTCACAACATTAGTAAAAAAAATCAAAATATAAATGTTATAACACGCTTCTACAGATATCTTATTTTGTTTTAAAAAATACCAAACTTGTAATAAATTACAATATTTCTGTAAGGATTATCAAGGATAAAAAAGTCTTACTTAATTTTGTATTGAACAAAATTCCAAAACACAAAAAATTGGAAATTTACATTATTTTAATAAAAAAATTAATTAAGGAATATATTACTAAGAAGACCAATTTCCAAAAACGAGCGAGGATATTCGATATATAATATAAATATAATTGTTAATTATAAATAATTGATATTACATGACGAAACAAGTTTCGACTGCATACAATCTTATCAGCCGCGATTGTATGATTGTACTAAACACATAAATAGTGAATACAAAATTAAAAATTTTGTTCATAGAGTAAACAACGTTACAATAAACATAATATTAAATGAAGACTATACCGACTATAATCGAGTCAAGAATAAGGTCACGCAAGTAAAAAAGAGATTCATTAACATTGTGCTTAAAAACTATAAAGAGTTTAATGTAAAAATAAAAAGGCAATGTTAAGCAAAAAGAAAGAAAAGATTAAAGAAAGAAGATGAGTCCTTCTACTAGTGCCCTCTCTGTACTCATTGTTTATTTTCAACGTTTATTTTAGGCTCTTGGGAAAAATGTCACATTTGTACTGAGAACGTCTATCTATTTCAAGTTCAATGGGTAGAAAAGTTATTCTCGAAAAAAATGTAATTCTTTTCTACATTGACCGATTCAATTGTTTTACACAAAAAAAAATTATGAAGAGAAAGTTATAAAGATTATTAAAAATTAGAAAGATGGTAAAGAAAGAAACAAGGAAAAAGTAAATATGCAATTTTATATAAATAATTGTTAAATAATTAATTAGTAATAAATTAAGAAATTCCTAATACGTTTTCATGGCATTGGCGATGGAAAAAATAGATAATCGCATATAATAACCGGACAGGTAGATGGAAATGGCATTAGTAAGTGTCAACGCGATTCAATCACACGGAATAGACCATGCACAGGATGACGGTCATGCGCAACATCCTCTATCCTACACGATAAACGTCAGAAGAATGTGACAACCATTTCGTTTTTTGCCACTCTCACGGCGGATATAAATACGTAGATTGACATAACTTAACGGCGGCAGTTTATGTCACTTGTTAGATGCGCTATATGCCTAACACGCTGCTAGTGAGTTAGTGCGTAAGAAAACCGGTAACAAAGATGACAATTGCAGCCCACGCACACACGGACGCGCGCGCACACGTACGCAAAAAATTCTCTGAAGTAATCTAATTACGATAATTTCGTTGTGGAGCTTCGCTTTCATTATATACAAAGTCGGTTCCTTACTTACATTCGCGACTTAGACAATACGATTCCTAATGACGATAATATTAATATACCTCTTTATCTCTGAAGGATCTGTCGTAATTAAGTTATATGATATCCCATCGCTTAGCACGTAATCCAACACCACAATAAGGATGCAATTTATATATGATGAAAACAGCTTCTAATTGAACTATCTATATTAAGCAATCTAAAATTTTCCTAAAGTATATATTGCGTTTTTATGATACGTACACTGTTATTAATACTTGTTTTTATTTGATACAAAAAATATATTTTACGTAACTTTTTTTATTCTTTATTTGTAAATTTTATTTTTATTTTCTAAAATTAGAAAAGGTCTTTTTGAATTTTGAGTAAAATATTTATTTTGTATCTCAATATCTCGGTAATTGTTTATGTAAGAAAAATTACTGTTCTTCACTTTTAAAGCATAGTTCCTGATGCATTTCACTACGCCATGCAACGCCGTACGGAAGGCAGTATATCTGAGGCGTTGCACATTATGACAGCAATGAGTCACTAACACATATCTAGTTCATTACGGATGTTAAAATATGTATTCAGGATGGGAAACATTTTGCGATGACTTAGTACTTCTTTGGAAATAATGAGCCTGTGGATCATAAAAGCACTCGATCCGCATGTAAGATAAAATCAGAAAAATTAATTCTCAGAATTGGTATTTATTTTTTTTTGTTCTATTCAATTGATGTTACACATTTTTCAGAAACACAAATTAATGAAGTTTGAAATGTTCAATAAAATATAAATTTAAATACATGCTAAAGATAAAATATAAATTTTTAAAAAATATGCTCTCTCAAACAGAATTATTATACTAAGAAAAAGATACTTAAACATTTATTCATGAAATAAATACAAATTTATTTTGCTGAAATAAAACTTTATTTAAATACGATGAAATAAAATTTTATTCCTAGCAAATAAACAAATTAATAATAAAAATAAAATACGTATATTTTACAGAAATACATATTTCATCATTACAATCAAATTTTTTTATAATTAATAAATATCGAAAGAAACATCAGATAATATTTTTTTCTAAATATTTCGACTAAATATTTTCTTCTCGGTGTATAATTATCACACTTTTTTATTTCTTTTCTGCAGAAATTCATAATGCTTTTTTTTTCATTGATTTATAAAAAATTTTAAATTGCATTTCATAAATCCGCACTCTAATATTTGTGTCACGCATTGTCCAATTGTATATTAAGAAGTTTCGCAATATCCATTCGTAGTATCGTTTCGGCACGCCCGAATAACACGATTGCCGTAATAAGAAACAGCAGAAACAGTCTCAGTGAATTTTCGGCTGACGGTTGAAAATGGAGCACGAACCTATGATTTCCACAGGTATAATGTGAAATCTTTCGTAGGTAACGAAGTAGGTGTGTCAGTCGAAATATAACTGAGATAATGTGTAACCGGTAGTTGCGTTACGATTAACTTCGTACCCACTTTCTTTGGAAGAAACTAATCACACAATTGTCTAGCTGTTTTAGCGTACGAAAGTAGGTATTAAGAGATTATAATCAACGGAAAAATTTCTTAAATATATTATATCATTAAATAGGGGAAAGTTACTGAATGCGTACTGGTCTCCTAAAGAGTACCTATTCAATTTTTACTTTATATAAGCAACATTTAGTTACAAAAATAAATAAGAAATAAGTAATATAGACAAAAATTTAAGTTTTATTTTTTTTATGTATGCTATCAGCATTTTAAAAAATTAAGTACATTTGATGTAAGCTTTTCATCAACTTATATAGCTGATAATAATGTAATTATGCAGTTTTATTTCAAATTGTTGTACTTTTATGAAAAAGGCCTGTTGTAGAATATTTCACATTTATTGTATACATTGTATACACATATTTAAAATTATTATAAAAATTAAATCAATATTTTTATAAACTCCATCAAGTTTCCTAATACCACCACAAATTTTACTATAAAAAAATGATACTAATAAATTTGTTAAATGATAGTAAAAACTAGTAATTACTATGAATAAAAGAATACGTCAACTATAAAAATAAATTTAAGCCAGTTTTATTTTAATGTTCTTACCTTTTCATTGTTATTATTATTTATTAATTATTGAATACTTGATCGTTTTTTTCAATAAATTATTACAAAATAAATATTAGTTAATGGTTTCTTATATTTTTAATTACTTTAATTCATAAATTTGATGTTTTCGAAGACGACATGATTTAAGAGACCACAGATACGCCTTAGGCAACCATGGTTTCCTAAATTACGTCTTTCGCAGCATATTATTGAAAAGCTTATAACAAATTAATTTGTTATTACTGAAAGGTTTAATATGTAATAATAGATAACTGAAACTGATACAATTTCAAACTTTTATTTACATCCAAACAACACCAAATACGCGAGAAATATAATAAAATTTTATAATAAAAATAGCTTAAGTGTAACGCATTTGACAACTCTTTCCTATATTATACAATTTGAAAGAAATAATATACTTTATAATCTTAAATTGAAGAAAAAGATAAGTAAAAGATAGCATTAGTAATAGCAATTTCATATTAAGAGGTGCATACTAAGAGTTGACTTTTTCTTAGCAAAAACTCGTCGGGAAGTCTAATTAGCGTTATACAACGTTCACAATTGCAGTGTTTTGGTGAATTAAGCTTCAAAAGCGTAAACAGATAACAAGATCTAATTTTTCATTCAATTTCAAGCAAATTTTCTTCCGACAGAAATTTAATTTCAATTACGAAATCTACATCACAAATGATTATTACCAATCAATGAAGTCATTTCTATCGTATCATCGTATAATTTTAATAATATATTAGTCATCAAAAAATAATGAGTGCAGAAATTAAGAAGAAACTGACTCTGTTTATCGAACAGTTAATAACTAAGAGAAAGTATTAAAATGACTCCCGATGTGCATTCCGTACACTTTTCCCGGATATCCTGCATTTTAATTATTTAGATTTCAATAGGTCTGCCAATCGCGCGTCCACGTTTGCGGACCCCCGAGGCCCGAGGTATGTAGGAGCCCCGTGCGAGAGACAATGATCCTCTCGCGGAGGAAACGTACGACGCGAGGCGAGATAGACAGCCGATACGTCCACGAACGCGAGGCATATCAAGGTGGCATCAAAAAAGTGAATACGAAACCCGGAGGAAATTGCATGATGTAATAATTGTCCTGTGGGAGTGCCTAGAGTGGAGCGAATACCTGCCACAATACCGGTGTTGCACACTATGGGAACTATTGTTACAGATTTTACAGTCTACTACTGTGTGCTTCTTGCCTGGCCGTCAACTCCCACGTGGCTTTCACTTGTCCCCGCGAAGCCAAACTTCTTCGTATGTTCCATTCTGTCAGGAACACCGCGCTCATTCCCTCCACGGCAGACGCGTTTCCGCTCCTTTACGTCGCCATTATCGATGCACTTTCTTCGGGACCTCGCAAACCGTGTCATTTTTCTCAGACTTTCAACAGATTCTAAGTCCAAGATCACAGTTATAAATTAAAGAAAAAAGTGTATTCAGGTGGAAAAAACGATTTTGCTGAAATACATAGGTACCTGAAAATAATAATATTGGATTATTAAAATATTCATATTGGACGTTAATTGTTAGAATGTAAAAATTTGTTGCGGCAATATTATCATGCTTGAGCGTCCTACATAATTATTTTGATGGTCCGTCATAAATTTATTTTCTGATTTGTATCTGATATCTAAATGTTTATATATCCTCTTAAAAAAAAATTCTGCACTGAGAGAAAAAATTGTAGTAGTGACAACTATGAGGAGACAACCATACAAATTTTGTTAATATAATTATAATTTATAGTTAAGTGAACTATATTATAGTTATTGCAACTAAGTTTATGGTTAAGAAAACTAATAAAAAATAGTTATAATTACTTTATTATATAGTGTACTACAACTATTTTTTATTAATTTACTTAACTATATATTATAATTATATTAACAAAATTTGTATGGTTGTCCCCTTATAGTTGCTATCACTACAATTTTTTCTCTCTGTGTGTATAGTTTTATAAACAATAGTTTGTACAATCAGTTTATGACAATACTGGATAATTTGCGTATATTTTAATAATAAGAAAAAAAAGAGACAGCTATCATATGGAATCAAAGCAATTTCGGCGAGATGTAAAACTCAAACTCTAATTTGCTGAACGAAGGAAAAAGGCAGCCGTTTTTCGACATCCACTTTGCACAGCAGCCGATCATCCGACTTTTCCCGTGTCTTCGAGTTAGAGCAATCCCGTCTTGGGCAATTTGAAATGAAAGAATCGTGTAATCGAGATGAGCAAACACAACCGCGAGCCTTCATTGTCGCCGTATTATCTGCCGAAGCATCGTTGCGGCCGGCGCGGGCGTAGAGACGCGCGCGCGACACGCTTCGCCTTTTTACTAGACGGGAGAGTCATTTGGTATTCCAGCGTCTTAATGAACGTTTAGGGGTCATCAAGGTTGAACGTGGCGGCGCGACGCGGTGCGCAGTGGAAGGGGCGCGGCGGTGGTTAGCTATTGTGTCACCCTATATATAACGGCACCCGACACCCCACGCCGTATTAAGAACATTCACCGCATCCGCGGTAACATGGTTTCCATTTCCAACAAGGTATATCGCCGAGTACTTCGAGCTGGCGCGAGTGCGCGAGTACGTGTTCATGGTGCCCGCGATCGCGCAGAGAGAGAAAGAGAGAAAGAGAAAGAGAAAGAGAGCGAGAGATCGATTTCAGTCACTATCAATCTAAATGCGAGTGCTCGGTCTAAACGTTCCGTCGATTTTTTTTCGTGTAGCCGATGTTGGTGCCCCGTGGGAAAGTGCACGCCTTGGCGAACGATTGCACGCGAATGTTTCGCCCATACATCCTCAAGATTTATTTCGAGAAAACGCTTTAGGACGCGAAATGCTGTAGAGTGACAAGTGCATCATTATGTGAACGTGAACGCGTATTACGAAAGTATTCCATTTTGAATATGTTAACGTCGAATAAATTGTTTAAATACACGCAATCCCGGTCGCGCGGAAATCTAATTTGTCGTTTCGGAATTCGTGCATCCGATGGTTCATTACATCTTTTCGCACTAATTTCTCATATTTACATCATCGCGCGTCATACCTACGTTCGCGTTACTGCGTTTTTCATCATAGAGAAAATATCATCTTTCCTTTTAAGATGACGCCATGGTTGATGGCATTCTTCTGCCTGGCGACCGCTGGCTGCTCGAACGTCACGGACCAGCAGACATCGGAAACGAATCATGATCACCAAGTGGCGATCTTGAAGCAGATCAGAAAGGTGAACGAAGACGGCTCTTACACGTATGGTTACGAAGCCGGCGATGGCTCATTCAAGGTAATTATGTGCGTAACTACTTAAGCGCGGCGTAATGTAACCGCGCCTATCGTCTACTATTTTTTTCATGTGCCATAAATTGCGCCGCGCAATAAGTTCCCACAGTATCGGATTCTAATTAGCTAGAGCAATTTTTTTCTAATTACATTTAAAATAGCAATGAGTGCTAAGTAAACAATGCCAATGGCAGCATTAATCATAATGATATTAATAGTGACTTGAACGTAAAAGTTTGTTGCGACCATAAATTTATACATAAATCTGTTATGTTGTAATCTTATTTACGATTTTATCTGTAATTATAAATTTTTCAATTTACATTAAATTAATAGATCGAGTAATATAGTATGTAAAATATTTCTAAATTTAAATTATCATTAAACTTTGAAGAGAGAGAAACATCATTTAAAGAGTTTTTAATTATAGTATTACTTAATAAAATGCAAAATCATATAGTTTAATTATATTTATTAAATGTATCTTAAATTATTTAACTCTTTGTTGCACAAATTTTTCTATTGAATGTATTTTAATGAATTTCAATGTATGAGAGTTTTTGGGGTCGCTGATTACAAATTTGAAGTCAAAATTAATTAATTTAACATGTCTTGATAATTATTTTGGCCGCCATTTTGAATCTGTCACTTAAATTTTACCAATTATAAATGCAGATTTGTAAAAAGCAACCTTGAAAATATTAATATAGAAATTTTGAAGGTATGTTTATTATCATTTTTATTCCAGCATGAATTTTTGGTAAAAAAAAGTACTAAGTTTAATTGATCTTTTGTTTCTAACTTATAATTAATGCAAAATAATTATATACTTTTGTTATTTATATATACACACACAAGTCTTATGAACATAACGATATCAAATACGTAATATAAGTCAATTACAAATACGTAAAAACATACACTGAAAAAAAAGACTGGTTATAACTACCAAATGTATAGTGAAATAGTATCAATTAAATATTTGGTCAATGTAACCAAAAATAATTTTACTTTTCTAATTATTTAGTAATTTATACCAGATTTGATAATACTTACTAAACATTTAGTAAAATAAAATTATTTTTGGTTATATTAACAAAATATTTAATTGATACTATTTCACTATACATTTGATAGTTATAACCAGACTTTTTTTTCAGAGTATAACACAAAAACTGCGGCGAGAACAGTGTCCTTTGCAAAGAACACTATGCAACAAGGGGTTAATTAATATTTTTCATTTTTCATGATTATGCTGTTTGCATTGGCAATGAAAAGATTAATTTGTCCGTTCAAGATTTACAGTTAGAATCGCGATATTTTCGCGAAGAACTGAACGATAAATACTTGCCTTGTCAGGTCGAGAGTCGCGATGTTCTGGGCAACATTAAAGGCACGTTCGGTTTCGTCGACGCCGACGGCGAGATAAAGAGGGTCTCGTACTCCTCGTCGAACGGGACGGGCTTTAAAGCAACCACCATGTCGCCATTGCAGGAACACGTGTCGGTAGTGCAAAGTATACCGCGCGTCAACCGTACGTTAACCACGAAAAGACCGAGCATTGTGTACGCCACGACGACGGAGTCGTCGACCAGGCCGTCAGTGGTACAGTCGATTCCTCGAACGAGGAAGACGACTACCAGTACTACCACGACGACCACGAGCACCACTACGGAGGCACCGAAGACGATATTTGGACACTACTTGAAGGGCACGGCAAAGAGCAGGCCGCGCTTCGTCATCAATGGGCAACAAAGACCGATCATCATTGAAGAAGACACCGAAGACGAAGACTCTCAGATCAATCGACCCAGTACGGACGATAAGAGCGGTAACTATCGAAGAATTATTTTCGCTAAGCGACCGATCGAACACAGCCTCCCGCCGATCTCTGAGGACTTCGTAGAGAAGGAAGACGAGGCTAAGATCACGACAGGGAATACCTTGAGGAGGCAATTGCACGACGAGACAACCAAATCGAATTCCGACGCTGCTGATAACGGTGACGATCATTCCGACGTTTACGGGGGTTCCTTGTCCACGACGCGTCCTTTGTTCACCACGACGGCTCCATCGCGAGTTCTCCAGAGAGTTTCCACTACTTCGCGCACAGAACGACCAAAGTTCTATGTCAATCGTCAGGAGAACTTGGGAGCAGCTGGTCGATTCAACAGCCCGAAATACGACGATTCCCGGATATACGAGACGGAGACGAAACCCTCTCCACCGGAAGAGCGTACGACAACCCAGCAGATCTTGCTTCGCAGTTCTACAGCCAGGGTACCGACGGAGACCCGGGACTACGTCAGACAGAGCACCGAGCCTGTCTTTGTGAGACAGCAGCCCGAGCAGTATCTGCGAGAATTGCCGCCTAGGATACTCGTCCCGTCCCAACAGGGCAACCTCGAGGAGGACGGAAACATCTATAGAGCGATACCGATCGGTAGGCTCTTATTACGGCCTCCGTCGAATCATCAGCCAGTCTATTCGGGCACGACGGATGCCAACGTTCATTACTTGACAGAGAACCCTGTGCCCGATCCCGAGGATGAGGCGCGGATCGCAATGAACATGAACTATATGCGTCCGCGTCCCGTGAGGCCGTTGATTTATTCGGACCCCGAGCAGAGAGCACGGCCAATCTTGCGACCGATTCCGAGTGCAGTAGCTCATCCTGAGGACAGGGACTACCAGGCGACCACACCCGATTATCCGAGTTATCGGACTGGCTCCCTGGCGTTGCCTCCGGAACCGCCAAACCCGATCGCGCCACCTCTGAGCCGACGAGACTTCCAGACGTTGCTGAGGAGGCTGCTGGTGAGCCAGTATGGCGTGCAAGCCCTATCATATCCAAAGAGCTTCCTCGAGGATGCCCTGTACGACCAGCAGCCGTATCCTTCGTACCCAGCGGGCTATCAAGCGCCGCTTCCGAGACCCGAACTCGCGTACGATCAACAGGCGCAGTACGGCGATCGAGTGTCCTTGAGACGTCCGGTGTATCCTCGAGCTCTGAGCCCACTCTATCACCCTCAGTATGACGATTATCACGAGAGATATCCCAAGAGA
This sequence comes from Solenopsis fugax, assembly GCA_003595255.1. NCBI lineage: Eukaryota > Metazoa > Arthropoda > Insecta > Hymenoptera > Formicidae > Solenopsis > Solenopsis fugax. Next base: position 7,305 of record QKQZ01009699.1, on the reverse strand, counting down.
GTGTACAGGCAGAAATTCTACACGCAAGACGTTGAAGAAGGGGACGAGATCCTACCAGCACCTATCAGAGAAGCTTTGTTGCTGCGAATGGTGAACCTAGCGATTAATACAGAACGATCAACGATGGTTCCGATGACGACCGTGATGACTACCACGACGCCTGCATCGAGGTACAGAAAAACAGGTCCAGTCAGAAGCGTGCAGATTATTACGGATGACGAGGAGGAGGAAAAGGACATGAGAAAGAAGATATAACAATGAGTGGATTAGAAATAGTTAGGAATTACGAAGAAGTATTACTCATTGCAAGTATAAAATACGAGTTAAATTATTGTAGAGTTTTAACTAATTGTTAAGGATTCTTTTTCTACAAGGTGAGAGAAACTCGACGGAAGCTAATGAATTTGCTTTCAGCAATATTTCTTTTTTTTAATGTCATTTTTATTACTATTACTAATTATCCTGGAACGGAATCGAATTCTCACGGTAATATATTTAAGCATGACGAAGCGGCTTACGTCAACAGTAACCTTTTTTTCTTGTAGTGGACGAACGGATACGTCCATCCGTGTGCAAGGACCAATGTCTTACACGCAACGTACGCATTCGTGTCGTTAATGAATCGAATCGGTTTCGCGAAAGGGAAATCGTTGCTGCTCAACCCGAGCGATTTTCTGCACGATAGCTTCTCAACATCTGTTGACGATCATATTTATGTTGCATTAGAATAGATGCATCAGTGTACGATCGACTAAGAAATATTGTTAGGTAATTAAATTTCTTTCCTATCTACGAAGACATTATTTTCTCATGCAGGTTTTATCTATAAGGTATCGCATGAAATTTTTCTCACGCTGCTGGGATTCACGTCAAAATAATGTCGTTTTAAATTAACAATGAGGAAAGAATGTTGAAATAACAAAATCAGTGAATGACATTCCAATAGATAACATTATTATTTAATTTATAATTACATTGTAATAATATTATGAGAAAGCAGTTTCGATAAATATATTTATATTCTTTACGTCCGTTTTCAACAATGTAGCTTAACTTTAAATTCACTTACTTTCTATCTTTTTCTCGTTCTAAGGATTAGAAAAAGATAAAAAATTAAATCGAATTTAACTCTTTCGTGTCTGATGGGATATACATGTCTCCTTCAAAAATCCATATCTTTCACAAAAATAAAGATAGCGACTACTTTCTCATTTTAAGATCTACGTAAGAGCTATGAGAAAAAAACCCGAAGAAGAAAAAAAATTATTTCAAAATAGCAGATTTAATGTAGCGGACTAAAATGCTAATTTTATTGTAAATTAATAAGTTTTTGAGGTTTTTGAATCAGCAGTAAAAATTCCAAAATTAAAAATGGCGGATCAAATATGGAAAAAAGCTAATTTTGTTAGAAATTTGAGGAAAACTCATTTTCCAGAGGTTTTAAATTTTGAAATTTTCACTACATGTTAATAATCAGCGATCTTAAAAACCTTTAGTAAGATGTAAATTAAATGCGTAAGACATAAATAATTATTTCTACAAAAACCAAGTACGAAAGGGTTAAAGTTAAATTACGTAGGTGCAAACGGGTTTTAGTGCAACTTTTTAGAAACAAAAAAAAATACATTAAGCATTTGTTGGTCAGCAGGCAATCACTGATGCATCCGTCCTAAGCGATTATTCAAAATCTCTCCTACGAGACAATTCCCCATTAAACGCGACAAACAGCACCAGCGAAAGCTTTAGATCCTAAGGTATCTCTAGCGTACTCCCTGCTTACGACTGTAAATACGGCGTTACGTAAGAGACTAGTGTGATATATATACGCATCGAAATAAAGAAAGAGTTGGACGGTAGACGCCGAGGCGTTGTGTTGTGAGAACTCATTTCATAAGTCCCTGAGAGTCGGCGTTACCGGGAAAGAATAGTAACGCGTCTACTGCCGGTAATTAGCGTCGCGCGTTGCGACACTCCTGCCCGGTCGGGTCTCTCTACGCGGCAAACTTACGCGCGAACATGCGGCTGAGGGCGTAGATCATGCGATCTCGCAACGTGATTTCCACGCATTCGGAGAGCCCGTCCGTTGTCTGCGAGCGAATTTCTTCTTTTGTCGAAAAAAGCGTTACGCGCGACACACGACGTAAAATGTCTCACGCGTACGTATCCGAACGTGAGAGACACGTGAGAAGCGGAACAATCGCTGCTCGGCGAACGTTCGATTTGCACAAGTGGCAACGCGACAAAAGGCGAATCAATTGGATGTTAAAAAAACATTAATGGGAACGAGCTCATTAATGTTCATACGAATCATTAATTCATCAGACGGAATAAATTGAAATTTAATTACTTCAATTCACTTTGTCTCTGACAAGACTAATTAAAGTTTGATACTTTAGTATCATTGCCGATTATCGCTCTATCATTATTTGCACTGTTAGAATTTTTTGTTGTGAAAGCATAAGAAAAGTGTAGGAAGTTTTTCCTAACACGAATTTCTTGTAAAATCACGAGCAAAATGTTTGATGTGACTTACAATATTTTTATTGTGATTTTACAACGCTTTTACTTTACAAATTGTGGTTTCACTGCTTTGTCTCCAAGAAAATCGTGCATATGAATTTCTATAAATTTTATTAATACTCAGCTTTTCCTTTATATTTCAATGAATACATATTTTCCATTATTTATTATTTTTATAATTTAATATTTACTTGTTGATAAAATTGACAAGCACATGCCGCCTACACTATTAGAAATTTGCGATTTCATAACACTTTTACTACACATAAATTCAATAAATTTCCACATAGTGTTTTTCCTTAAAAATTGCGAATTTATATAATATTTGTGATTTCACAATAAAATTGTAATTTTAATACAGTTTGTCAAATTCAAGATATTTTGTAAAAATACAAGTTTTTTTATTTCATGTTTGATGCGCAAGACGATGAACCAATACATTTTTTCAACCACTTTGTCCATCACCACTATAAAAGTATGTAGTAATTTTATAATATAATAGAACATACATACCTTGTTAAAATGAAGATTTGATAACGGGAGCGTTGTCGTCGTTGTTAACACTATCTTTCTTTATAACTACACTGTCAAAAAAAACTTTTATATTTTAAAAAACAAAAACTTTTGTGTTTTTACAACACAAATATCTTGATTTTAACAAACTGCATTAAAAGTACAATATTTTACTGTGAAATATAAATATTATATAAATTCGCAATTTTTAAACAAAGGCACTACAAGTGTCGGAAATTTACTGAATCCATGTGTAGTAAAAGTGTTGCGAAATCGCAAACATTTCTAACAGTGTGATTCAAGTAATTCCATTGACATTTGAGAAAAGAAAGTTAAACAATCTTATTCCAAAATTCTCGAAGTTTTGTTTATACAAAATACGAAAATGTACTGTGCCAGTTACTGATAAGTGGAGTAAAACACACATGTCAGTAATCGCAATGCCAACATTGACTCAACGCTCCGCTCGAGAATGCCGATCGAACGAGTTCCGGTGTGAAAAGTAACGTGCGAAATGTTTCAATTCACGGCGAACGGCGCAGGCTATTTTCCGCGGGTCTCTAAAGAGTGTCCTGATTTTTCCACTCGCGCCGGATATGCTCGCGTGCATTCGAAAGGCCGTAGTTAGGACGCGGAGACACTCGTCGCAGCACGGACAGCGGTCAAGCACACGTCTTCCGATATTCCGTGTATGCGCAATGGCGTGGGTGCATTTTCGCGATGGGATCAGCGCCGATTCGTAAGATTATCTAATTGGATCCGCCGGCTTGTGTATCTCGCTCTTTCTCCGGAGGTAGAAAGTCGTCGCGGGGTCTTGCAGGAACGCGCGTAATGCATAGATTTGTATGCGACGAGCTAGGAAATAACGCGAGCGGAGAAAATCGCGACGCGAGATATCCCCGATGAGGCGAAGCAGCCGCTCCAACAATGGTCGAAAGCGAGTAATCCGAGACAAAAGCGACGCTTACCTGACATTTGTCCCATCATGTCCCTCGAATTTCCGAGCGCGCGTCGACATTTTTATCAACTATCGACTTTCTACGAGTCGAATTATCTTATATCAGCGGGTAGATCTACCTGTTATTATTCACGGCATTGTTTCGCAACGATTTTATCTAGAGCAATCCCAGTCTCGTGAAATCCAACGACAACTCGTAATAGCAATATTAAACGTGTCCATAAAAAACAGATCCTGATAAAAAATTTAATATTCAGTTTTTTAAATACTTTTGGATTTAATCCCACTATGCAAATAAACATATCATACACTTTTCTGAAACGTTACTCAGTAACACGTAATATTGCAGAGATATAAACAGAAACATTTTTGAAATGTTGCTTAGACAATTAATGTCCGTATTCAGATATGTAGCTATGAGACATAACAGAAATGTTACTTGATATCATATCATAAATGATATAGCTTCAACATTTATAATATACAGTACCGACCAAAATTATATCACCTTTCGATTTTTATTTTAGCTAACTTATTTTAAAGGGCACGAATCTCTATTAAATCATAATATCTTTTGATGATAAGTATAACTTACGTAAATAATAACTTTTTATCAAATAATCAAAACAGTAACTTGTAAAAAATTAATTTTATTTGAAATTTCCAAAATATGTTAAATTTCAATCATAAATTTTGAGTCATTATAACAAGTCTAAATAATATGGAATATTAAATCTAACTGCTAAAACTAGGTTATGATGGTAAAAACAATGATTGCGACACGAAAAACAAATAAAGCACAAAAGTGTGACTATGAAAAAATTAATAAAAAATTCAAAGATCATAGCATATATTGTCAAATCTCATTACACTTTATGTACAAGGTGTACCTTCCATCAAGTGTTTACTACAAAATTTTGAGTGCATTCAATACACTTCGATAAAAGCTGTGCTCAAAAAATCGAAAGGTGATATAATTTTGACCGGTACTGTATATCAATTGAGAAAACACATTTGAAATATTTATAATATAAGATGTTATGAAAGATTTCAATTGCAACGTTAATGAATTGTGTCATAAATGTATATATAAAACGTTTCATTCGAAATCAGACTGAAACAAGTCGAATATTACATAAATGTTTCATGTTTAGTGGGATATTCTTGGAGAACAAAAAAAAATTTCTCATAATCGTATAAATTTTTATTCTTACTCTTAAGCCTTATATACATTCAGAGTGTTAATCGCGTGTGCGTTTGCAATATGTTTACTGTACATCGTTTTCCTTATCGCGATAATCTGAGGGGAGGAGAGGGATAGAATATCCTTGGCGCAAAATGAGACATGAAAATAGCACAAAGAATTGGCACGAGGGCGCACGATATTTAATTGGAGGCCACCGAGATCTTCGAGTTTATGGACGACGAGCGAGGCACGTTCTTCAAGCTCTCGACGTCGTCCTCGAGCGCATAGGGCACGAAGGGCTCGGTTTGCACGCCCACATCCTCGTGATCGAGCTCCAGCGCGTCCTGCTCGTAGATTACGTCGTGACTCCGCGGTCTCGCCACGGATGGAATCCACGGTTGCGGAACGCCTTTGCCGAGTGCCAGAAAAACCGCAGCGGTCGTCAGCAGGACGACGGAGGCTACACCGAACACCAATCGCCAAGAGCCAGCGATCTGAAACGGACGGCACATCGCAAACGCGAGAATTAGAATTTAAAATTAAACACAGGATTAAAACTTGAATAGAAATTTTGTTTAAAACAAATATATTTAAATAAATATATTTAAATAAAGGACTCTCGAGATTCAACAAAATTAGAATCTAGTGAAAAGGCTAATGAGAGTTTAGCGCGATTCGTAATGCGCAAAATAACACGAATGTGAATTTTGTATTGAATAAAAAAATGTTTTGTCTATGACACTGATGTAATTATTTTTTTTTATTTGGGGGAAATATAAAAATAAAATTACATATTTTTCAACATTTATACTAAAGTTAAAAAATTTTTCATATGCAAAAAATTTTAAAGAATAAAATAAGAAATGTACATAGAAAAAACAATTTTGCTAAAGTTTAGTTGGATTTAGAACTAAAAATTATTTTATTACTATGATATGTTACAATAAATAAGCCATTATTCGTTAATCGCTACTTTTTTATAATACTTTTTTTTATAATTTATTAATAATGTTACAATTTTTCATAATAGTAATGATAAGGCCAAGATTGAAATAGTCACTTTTGACGATCAATTCGTTATCATTATGCGTTACTCATTGAAAAATAGTAACTTGTAACTTTGCTCATTTTGCAACGAATCAAAGTAACGCTTTTGCGATGTTTTTGCTGTACTTTTGCTCATTACGTAACGAGTCAACTAACGAGTTACTGTTTTCAATGAGTAATGCATAATGACAACGAGTTACTTGTCAAGAGTGATTGTTCCCCAACCCTGATATTATAATTATCATTATAAAAAATTCTAACGACATTATTAAATCGTTATTATAAAAAAAATCAAAGTAACGTAAAGTAACAGTAAGGTAACGACTTCCCATCCTTGTGTAAGACGCTTAAATTTACTGCTAGATTAGAATGTCAAAACTTTTTGCAGCATTGTTCATCATAAACATCCTTCGTAAATATCATAGTTTCATAATCTAACAAAATTATCTTCAGATCCGTAAATTTTTAACTATTTCAACAAAATAATTTTACTTTTTATTTCAGAAAAAATATTAAGTGTTACGCGTTCTTAATTGAAAATGATGCATATAGGACACAAGAGGATCAATATTAATTATTAATATTAATTAATATTAATTATGTAGATGCACAATGACTATCTTATCAACGATTCATTGTATAAGCAAGAATATAAAATCTTCTTGGAAGAATTTGATAATCTTGATCAGACATAATTTGCTTACATGAAGAAACAAATTTTCTTTATGTTAGCAAATTATGTCTCTTTGAGATTATAAATACTTCCAAAGAGATTTTATATTCTTGCTTATATATGAGACAATGAATTGTTGATTTAATACTAATTTTTTTTTCTGTGTGGAAAGAAACAAGAGAAAGAGAGAGAAACGATTCGTGGGAAATGTAGAAAGTGGAAGAAAAGATACGTCGCTAAATTCTCTCGTTGCGCAATCCGACGTCCATTTAGCATTCGCGGACGTACGAATAACGCGTTACGTTTGCGCGGGCGGATAAGGCGCGTGTCCGCGTCCGGCGCAGTAATTCGACTTACGGAGCCATGAAGAGCCTGGGTGACGAAGTAATTGGCGGCCAGCAGTCCCGC
>QKQZ01009698.1:18897-32634 GCA_003595255.1 Solenopsis fugax | reverse complement strand
AGGCATTACTTCATGAAGACTCATGTTAGACGCTAGCTGAACTTGCAGAATCATTAGGAGTTGTTTTTTATGACTTTTTAAATAAAGCATTAATTTTCACGAAAAAACAGCGAGAATTTATTCAAAGTCCCAATATATTATATAGTATACTACAACTATTTTTTATTAGTTCTCTCAATCATTAACTTAGTTGCAATAATTATAATATAGTTCACTTACTATATATGTTAATTCTATTGACAAAATTTGTATGGTTGTCCCCTTATAGTTGCCACCATTACAATTTTTTCTCTCAGTGTATAAAGGCATTTTAATTATCTCGAATAGATTTAAATTATGTGGATTTAAGTGTAAGGCGAATATTTCATTTTTATTGATTATATCTTGAGGACCCGTGTACTTGGATATTTTTCCGTCAAATTTTTTAGAATCTCGGTGTTTTGAGCAGCCATGTTACCACTCGACGTCTCGAGTTTCCAATACGCGTCGGCGGTTGCATCACATTGCATACGCCACGACCTCCCACGTTTCGCTCGGGAGAATACGCGGCGGGAAATCGTCGAGGAAAATCGGAGGCGAGCGAGCGAGCGAGCGGGTGAGAACGAAAAACGCCTATCGTCGACCTGGATAGGTTCCGGCGCGGAAAAAGAGTTTCCGGCGGGAACGAGGCGCGCTCGAACGAGACTCGGTTCGCTCCGGTCGCGTCTCATTGTCTCCTTACGATAATCACCAAAATCCTCATTCGCTCGCCGTCGCTCTCTCGCATCCCCGAAAAAAGCCCGCTCTCTCTGAAAATAAGGACCTCTTGTTTTTCAATCAAAATAAATGAATCGTACGATAAAGTTCTGAGGGAGATCCTGGACGCGCGATGACTCTCACTGCACTGGGAGAAATCATTTGGTAGTATAGTGATCAAATGAATTTTATAGTTACTGGTAAAATCTTTGTTACATTTAACAAAAAAACCAAAAACTTTTTGTAATTTGTTGTATGAAAATAATTATTTGGTTAAAACTACAAATTGTTTGGTCAAAACAACTATATATTTAGTAACTATCACTACATTGAGAGAAAAAATTGTAGTGGTGGCAACTATAAGGGAACAACCATACAAATTTTGTTAATATAATTATAATATATAGTTAAGTGAACTATATTATAGTTATTGCAACTAAATTTATAGTTAAGAAACTAATAAAAATAGTTGTAATTACTATATTATATAGTATATACAACTATTTTTTATTAGTTCTCTTAATCATCAACTTAGTTGCAATAACTACAATATAATTCACTTAACTATATATTATAATTATATTAACAAAATTTGTATGATTGTACTCTTATAGTTGCCACCACTACAGTTTTTTTTCTCAGTGTATAAAATTCATTTGATCACTAATCAACCAAACTTTGGTTGATTTTACAAAACATTTCTCTCAGTGTGCTGCAGCGCGGCATTGCATTCGCGTGTTGCAAATAAACCGGATGTCTACGATGCGCGTTCACGCGTGATCGACTCACGATTTCAATTCTCGATCGGCGATGTCAGCTGTCATCGCCGATTATCGCCTTACTCGGAGATCCAGCTTTGCGCGCAATTAATGCTCGGCGGCACGGTTGAGAGACGGGTGACGACGTTTCCGTTTCTTGCGGCATCAGAGGAGATCGGTTTGTGCTGTTTATTAACGAACAGATATCCGGCGGAGAGCGCGCGGAGGCGTCTCTCTATCTCTTTCCCTGGCCGGAAAAACGCGAATCACATGCATGCACGCGTGGGCACACACGCGCGGATTCCCACGCCGTTATATCCACTTGCGAAAGAGGACTATACCGAGACGTGCTGGAAATTGCATCGGAAAGTGGGAAAGGAAGACAGAAGTCCACCCTTCTGCTTCTTTCCACTCACGTAGTTTCTATTTCTAATTTATATTTAGGAAAGAGAGAAGCCTCGTTGTCAGTCTCTCCCGTGGCGAGTTCAAATTTCAACATAATATAATATTTAGAGATGCCGCAAGACGAGACAAGACGAGATTTCGGAAAATGTAAAAAATTTTATGGCTAACATCTGGAAGTTGTTCGGTTAATTTTTTTTGACCGAGGGCCGTGACAATTGTTTGCCACATGTGTATTATTCGATTTAATATTATATCAAGTACACAGAGAAAAAAGTATATGGTATTTGTGACTATAATTGCATAGTTAAAAAATTATAGTTAGGAGATCCATTTTTATAGTTATTATTGCTATATTATTAGTACTAACAATATGTATAGTTCTGTCAGCTATGAAAAAATTTTACTATAAATTATGATAATTACAATTACTAATATAGTAAAATATCAAGATATGTATGAAAATTGAAATAACCGTTTTTATATTGTTAACGCAACTACAATTATAGTGAATATAACTATTTTTCTTAACATTTGTTTACTGTATATGTGGTAATAATTAAAAATAAATAAAAGAAAAAATACACAGTTGTGTAGTACACAAAGCCGTCACTAGATAGATGGCCGCGATGGCGTTCTATTTCTCGTAAGAAAGAAAACACATAGAATAGAATAAAAGGCAGAGGCATTATATTGAGGTCTTTCACCGATGTTCTAGTAAAATAATTTTTTAGATGAACTCCCTTGAAGATGAAATCAAGTAGAAGTTATGTTTTGACAATTTTTCAGGCAGCTATAATTTGCATGGCTATAAAATAAATATAATTTATTTTTATTATAACTATTATTTAAAATAACTATAATTTTATAGTTTGCACCATAAATGACTATAAATTATAATAAAATTATAGTAATTGCAATCATTCTTTTCTTTCAGTGTAATCATACACAATAGTTGCATTAACGCATATTATAGTTACGATGATCATAATTCATTATTCAGGCAGCTATAATTTGTTGGTTAAAATAACTATAAATTTATAGTTGGCGCCGAAAATTACTGTAAATTATAGTTAAATTATGGTAATTGCAACCATTCTCTTCTCTCAGTGTATATAGTTTAATGTGATCTCTGTGTATCAGAATGACAATTACATTTATTATTTAAAACTTGAACATTTTAAACCTGTTCAGATCTTCATCTTAAATTATTAGAGTAATTGCATTGTAACTTATGAATTTTTCTAAAATAATTTTGAAATTAAAAAAAAATTATTTTATGAAAATATTCAAATATATTTTTATCAATGTTTGATTTTTTGAAATTAAAATTTTGTTACATTCTATCATCATTTTCATAGTTTCTAGTTCAATTTAGAAATATTTGACAAAAGAATTAAACAATTTCTACAATTTTTCGAGACTCGAGATTTTCGAGAATCTCGAGTCCAAAATCTTGTCTCGTCTTGAAATTTAATAAAAAGTCTTGTCTCGATCTCGTCTCGAATTCGAGACAAGACAAGACGAGATTCTCGAAGTCTCGAATCTTGATGGCATCCCTAATAATATTTTGCTATTACATCATTTCGTGCGTATAAGTTGACTGTAACATTACAAAAAGATCCAAGGTGTAGAAAAATTCACGAAATTTAAGCGAAACGTCAGACGCATACGCGATGTTCAACATTCTTTTTGACGCTTTTCCACCTAACGCGGGACGTGAATAATTTTCTATCTCTTCTTCGATGGTCCCTTTTTACGCGACTATTTCCTTTGAGTATCGATGCACGGTATTTAGAACGCGCGCTATTAATGAGGGCACTTTGTGCACGATACGATGTTAAATGATAAAACCACGCATGCAAATATCGCGAACAAAAAATCGTACAAAAAAATCGCCAGCTTCTTGCATTAACTCTATATCTAATTGCATTTATAAATTATTACAATAATACAATTCGGGTTTTATCGATTCAATTAACTTCCTAGAAGGAGAGAAGGAGAGAAGTGGAGAAATTCGAAATTGATGAACGAATAATTTGGGAAGTCGGGCTTTCCTGATACTGGAAGGTAATTAGTTTGGAGATTTTCCCGACTCGGTTCAAGTGATTTATTTTTATTTTATTTTATTTTTTTTTCAATAAACGACTAGCGAACGTTCCTTTTTCCGTCGTTTCGTCTGGAATATCTCGACGATCGACGAGCGTTGTATAAGAGGCCGTCGCGACACTGAAAGCGAGAGAAAGAGAAAGAGAGAAGCAGGACTTTATTGATTATCCATGGTCAGACGTTGTGAACGATGCTTAAGGCGTTGTCGGGACGGCGGTGGACGACATCGTGTTTTAAGGATCTCTAAACCAATAAAAGGAAATTTATCCAATCTGGCGGAATACAAGCATATCATCACGTATCGATCCAGAAGTTCGTTTTTTCGCGACGTTTACACCGACGTAAAGAGAAACTTAAGAGTGTTTTGGGGGGATTACATAATAAAAAGCTAAAAGATATCTAAGTATAAAAACTCCTTAGGTTTATTCTATTTTTTTTTAACAACAAGTTTTGGCCATGAATGCCCGAATTTTGGCATGAAACCAACTGCAAAAAATAAAACATAAAATTTGGCTTACACAATAAGCTTAGGCAGAGAAAATAACCACGTTTTGTTGCAGTGTTTCGTAATTTTTAAATGGATCCAAATAAATTTTTACACAAATATTTGTTAAACTCTTATCAGTATATGAAAAAATTTTGATTTTAATCCTACTACTTTCTCATCAAATTTGCAAATAAATACAACACGCGATTTTACATAATAATCAAAATAAATAAAATTAAATAACTTTTAAATTAATAAGAGAATTGTGCTCAAATTTTACACGGACACTCAAACAATAATAGAACTATCTATGAGAAACTTTCATATTTTTGGTAATGCTTTAAAATACATATGACACATGCATTCTTAATTCACGATAAATCTGATACTTTACCACGTTGCACACATAAGTACGTAACGTTCAGTTTTATACATCAATTACGTGATCCGTCAGAAATGAAAGAGGTGGGCAACATGAATTTGCGAATTGTCTGAATCTAAAGTTCATTCCTGGTTTCATATTTCCGAGATTGATCGCAGCTGCCATTCACTTTCCGCTTCTTTGAGACGTATTAAATATCGCGCTTTGTGGATATCGATCGTACGAGTTTTCGGTCGGTCCATAGAGGGTCCTTTGTTCGCGTTTCTTTGCGTTTTCTTTTTTCTTCTTTCATTCGACACGCATATGCAAAATTTCATCGAATAGCTGTCATCCAGCGTAATCATTAGAACCCGGTTACACGAACGCGAGAAAGACAGGGAGGGATAATTAGCTCTGAATAATGAACTAATTAAAAACCGCGTTATCTCCTAACCAAATGAGAAATTCAATGTTTCTACGGTGACGTATACAGTATTCTCTGATTTCTCAATTTTCGTCTCGACGCTCTTAATTCGCGATGATTATAGAAGTAATTTGTTTTACTGACATAATAAACGGGAAAACTTTATGAAAGTGATGTTGGGATCGCATAGTCTGACTAGTGGAAGCAGAAATTCACAAACGTCTATTTTTACAAATTCAAAAATTTTACGGAAAGAGCGAGTCTTATCGAATAACGAAGAGAGGAATCGTTTTGAATGATGTTCTTTAGTATTTCCTTTAAAAAAAGAACTACTTTTAAGAATGGTTCTCGATAACGAAACTCTTCCAGATACAATTAAAGCACGATCAATTCTTTCCTCCTCATCTTGTTCTAAATTCTATTTTGCGTTTTTTTACTTTGATTTTTGGTGTTTTTTTTCCTAGAAAAGAAAAAGCGCAACTTAGCACTGTGTACCGTGTACTCTCACGAAAAACGAGGTCGATCGCAGGGTTTTGCTCGGTCAAAAATAGGAAGAAATATAGAGGATCGTTACCTCGGGATCGTTTGCGTTTTAACGACATTGCGAGAAATGTCTCGATTAGATTCGGTCCGGTATGTATCGACGTATCCTGACGAGACGAGAGTCCTGACGCAGTCCCGCGACCTCGACGAGGACACTTTTAATTTAGAGGCTTCGGATTCGGCGACGCGAGAGATTTATCGCCGACACGACGTGTCCTTTTCTCGAATGCAGATATCCCAGCGCGGAAATCGACGCCGAGTACCCGAATCCCGAGACACGAAATGGCGATTGAATGGGACACGCAAAACAGTTTATCTCGTCGCGTTTTGCTCTCGCGCTAAATATACACCGCGACTCGAAATTTATACCGGGTGTCCGCGTCGTGGATCCTCGACGAGATTCATCGCGAGAGTATTTAAATGTATGCAAAATCGGGAGTGAACACGTGACTCTCCCCGGGGGAATAGAGTCGGAAGGAAAGATCGCGGAAACTTATTCTGTATGCACTTTTCCCGGTTTTCAAACGGCGCGCGTTACGTCACAGGTACAATTAATCGCTCATTGCAATTCGTTACGTTTAAGCAATCATTCTTTTAAAATCATATTAAATATTACTTTAGAAACTGTTATTGCCTAGATTTATCTAGATTAGGAATGTAGGTAATTCATGATTATTATACACGTATTATCCAAATCACACGTTGATCATCGTACAGCAAAATTTTAAAAAATTTGAAATACTACACAGAAAAAAAATTAGTATCAAATCAACAATTCATTGTTTTATATATAAACAAGAATATAAAATCTCTTTGAAAATATTTATAATTTCAAAGAGACATAATTTGCTGACATAAAGAAATTTTCGAGGGGATAATCACTCAGAAAATAGGTGTACACTGGACTGCGGACTTCAATAGACTTCATCGGACTTTCATCGGAATTCATTGGAATTCATTACGATTGCTAAAAGATCTATCTAACAAAAAGGTCATCAAAAGTCTCTCTTTAATAACTGATTAACTGATTTCAACCAAAAATTTGTTATAAAGGTCAAAAATTCATAACACATGAAATTCATCAAATTATACCGGACTTCATCGGACTTCAAGGAATTCAACGGACTTCTAATAGGTTGTACACCAGAATTCAAGAGTGGTTACCCCCTCGGAAATTTTGTTTCTTCATGTAAGCAAATTATGTCTGATCAAGATTATCAAATTCTTCCAAAAAGATTTTATATTCTTGCTTATACATGAAACAATGAATTGTTGATTTGATAGTCATTTTTTCTGTGTAATTATCTAATGAATGTCTCATTAAGTTAACATAGCAAAGCGCCCATTTTTTATTTATAATGGTACACATTAATATGAATTAAAATAATGATCCAGATATTTATCGGTTATCTTACATTTAAAAAGATTTCATTTTAAATTACCTTTAAATTAAATATTAATTATCTAGACAACAGCATGCATTTTTTAAACCAGTACGTCGGAAAAATTGTCTCTATCATTTTCTACGAAGTCATTCGAAAGCAATTAAACTCGAACTCGAGGTTAAGAGTTTTCGTTCGCAATGCCGCAAACTCTTCCTCAAATCGACGCGGCTTAAGTTCGCGCCTTTTTTAAGCAACGCGAGAGAACAGTATCGCAGAGAGCTCTTTCCCTTTCTCTCTCTAGGTGTTCCGAAGTCGTCCGCGCGAGTCGAGTTCGAACTCGGTTGACCGGTCGGACGAGCCGGATCGGCCTTGCACGAGCACCTCGAAGTCTAAGTCTTCATCATCATCATCCTCATCCTTATCTTCGTCGTTGTCATCGATATAGTCATTTCTTTATCATCCAGTCCGAACAACAAAGAATCTAAAGAGTTACCGATATGCGTCCCTGGGAGATGCAGAAGCTCTAGAGATGTGCAAGTAACCCGATACTTTCGTTTCGACACTTGTTCGGTACCGAATTTTAATTTGCGGTCTAGATACGAAGATGTACTGAAAGTAGGTTTCGATCAATGACGCAACATTCGAGGTTTATGCCGTAGAGAAAATCAATACACAAAACTACGGTTCTATTTTATTTGATGTGGATGGATCCGCCGTTGAAAATTGCAGGAGAGATGGAACACACGCATCTTTTCGTCTTCTCCATAATTTCTCAACGCGTCGCGAGTCTTGCGGCTTATTCGCGAGATGTGGGACTCCTAGCAAATCCGCATATCCAGAGTCCTCCAGATTCTTCTTCCTTGGACCGGTACCGGATGAGAGAGAGAGAGAGAGAGAGAGAGAAAGCGACGCGAGGGGTACGAAGGGGGAGGGAAGACGAAAGATAGGTACGGAAGGGAAGAGAAGACGGTAGAAAACGGCAGGATACTCAATTCCCTCCGCGCTCACTCGCTCGGCGCGGCGCGGAGCAGAGAGCTGGGAGAGAGATGATGCTAGGGGCAACTCTCGCTTTGTCCAGGAACCGGTCGACGTGCCTACTAGGAGGCAGGCAGGCAGGCAGGCAGGCAGGCAGGCAGGCAAGCAGGCAAGCAGGCAGGCAGGCACGCATCGATCCGCCAATCGTGCGGCGGTGCCTTAAGCATGCTGCACAATGCCGACAACGGCGAGAGCTTTCGGGGAAAGTGTCATACGCGATCCATCTCGGTTTTTGCATTTTCTAACGTTACTACGTACTGTAGACATCGTTGTATCTTTAACGTATTCTTACTTGGGATATTTGCACGCACACACACACACACACACACACACACACACACACACACACACACACACATCTCACTTCTATCGTACTGTTAATTTTGTACTGTGCTTTTTTAACAGCAGATTTTTCATTATCAATTTAGAATTTTTTTTTTATGGAAGTGTCTAGACACCAATGGCGCTTGGCTCGGATTCTGAAGAAATTGGCGCATCGTATGCCTCTGTTCTAAAGAAAACACCCCAAGCGTCGATTCTTCTAATCTTTAGAATTCTGGAAATGTATCTGGTGCGCACAGTCGCCCTCGGCTATTGTTTCCCATCTCCCGCATTCTCGTCTTTATGGTGTACCGTAGATCGCAAAAAAAGACAATTCTCTTCTTCCCTTACCGATGGTTAGGAAGATTTTTAGTTTTTACGTAAAGAAAAAAGGTCGTGAGAAAAGATTGTGAAAATTGTATGGAAAGGGAAAATTGTAGTGTTATTTTTGCCCAACTCTGACGCTTAATTAAGAATATTTTAATTTAGTAACAAAAGAAAAAATTGCCAATAGAGCCAACACTGGGTATTCTTGTGTAATTAATATGTATATTAACAATCTAACATATTAATTACACAAGAACACCCAGTGTTGGCTCTATCGGCAATTTTTTCTTTTGTTATTAATTTCTTCAGAGCCTTTCTTCATCTAATTTTAATTTAGATTATCGAATATTTTTACTAATTAGAATGTAGGGAGTAAATGTTCCTTTTTTTCTATTTTAATAAGCAATGCGAAGAAACTGTTGAAATGAGGATCGAAAGGGAGCACAGAGTCGAAAATTTACCCTTCTCAGCGTCCGCGGAACGATTTTTCTGACGAGATCTCGGAGTTGTTTGCGTCGGAAGGCATGCACGGCCATCAATCATGGCCCTGAAACAGCAATAGAGACGTTACGACGTAGCGAAGAGATATCGTATTCCTGTAAACGCAAAGTTCAATTCGAAATGGAGCACTCGTCGAGATAAATCGCTTTTTGCGGATTTCTTTTTGGTACGGCGAAAGATACGAAATCTCACGTTCCTTCACGTAAAGTTGCTGTACTATAAGTATTATATATTGTAAATTTTTTATATTTGACGGATAACGTACAGAGAGCATAGAATTTCTCGTTTCTTTAAATAAAATATCTAATCCAACGTATATTTGATGTATAGATCTTTTGTACGCGATGAAGAGTACATAGTGATTTATTTAAACATGAAATTTTATACCAAATTATTAAATTCAATCATAAAATCCATTTGAAAATTGATAAAAATAACTTCTTATTTTCTGTCTCGCGAAGTTTATTTCATAAAATTTTATTGAATTCAAGTTTATATTCCTTTTTAATCATTTTGCACTTTATGTTATATTTTATAGAACACTGCAATGAGAAATATTGCTTGTAATTTGAAAGCTATTAATGTTCGAAACAAACTCTTTTTCGCACATTTAACAGCTTTCTAGCACTGGCACATCCTTCGTGTGTGTATCCTCCTCAACGCTTCAATTATCAAACGGTAATTATGCGTCACGAACACTATAGACTAGCGCACAGTACCCTATTCCACTTCACATCGCGAAATCGAAACGTCGAGCTTCTGATAATTCAAAGGGGCCGATGTGCCCGTTAGTCTTTGATCGCGATCGATCGATCGGAGCTTCAGCTTGGCTGCGCGGAGTTAGGAGCCGCACAGGCTCCTCAAATCAATACTCGCTTTTACACTAGACAATAGATAATTTGACGCGACGGAATGCAAGAGCATGGGGACAATTCTGTCACGCGTCCAACGACATCGAGATAACATGAAGTCGCAAAAATTACAACCGTCTCAAATCCCGGCTCCAGGGTCTCTTTCAAAGCCAGTTTGAGTTCTCGCAATCTCTCTCTCTCTCTCTCTCTCTCTCTCTCTCACTCTCTTCCCCTTTCTTCCTCTCCTTCCCTCTTTCTACCTCTCGACTTGCATACCGCGTCAGGTTCGCGCCAGGGCAGCCTCTACCTGCATTCCAATCTACCCGGTCGACCTCATTCCGCCATTATACTATTTCGTTCGGGCTCTCGGCTATCTCGCGTTCCCTAGAACATCGTCTCCCGCGCGTTTGTTCGCGCGGGAGCGAGTTTTCGGGCCCGAATTATGTCACACGACGGTCGCGTCCCGTCCGGTTCCTAGATATTGCGCGCTCCCGATTCTAAATCGTTCCTTCGATATTTCCACGACAATATCGCGGTCACGATGAATGAGGGACAAACGCAAATTGCATTTTGTATGCAGTCCTATAATCATTAATATTGTACGTCGAAAAGAAGAAAATTGTCGACGTAAAGTGCGAACGTAATCAGTTACAAGATCGCATATAGAGCAAAATAATTTGATTTTTTTTTACGTTGACAAAGAAAAAACTTTTTGTCGCGATAAGGACGATACACTGAGAGAAAAAATTGTAGTGGTGGCAACTATAAGGGGACAACCATATAAATTTTGTTAATATAATTATAATATATAGTTATTTAATATATAGTTAGTTAATAATAAAAAAATGGTTGTAATTACTATATTATATAGTATACTACAACTATTTTTTATTAGTTCTCTTAACCATTAACTTAGTTGCAATAACTACAATATAGTTCATTTAACTATATTATAATTATATTAACAAAATTTATATGTTTGTCCCCTTATAGTTGCCACCACTACAATTTTTTCTCTCAGTGTACGAAGATGAGCAAAAAAACCCGTATATTTTTGATTCTTGATCTTTGGCGATGCGATTTTCTTATCGACTTCGATATTAATTTTTTTGATATTGTTCGTTTTGCTAGAGTCTCCCAGTAGCGATCGGCGATTCTGTGTAATGAATCCTCTTTCGCCCTCCCTTCCGCTGCCTCTCCTGGCATTATGACATCGACAATCGTATTCATTATGGCCGATTCGATCACTGTCAGCAGCAGGCAAGTAGATACCATCGAGAGCCGTATATCGATATTCATTATCTATTACGTTATCCCGGGCGATCGGGTGCTCGGTCATTCGCCAAATGCATTCGTATACGCCATAAATCAACTGCCGCGAAAATATTAACTCTCTCGACCGCACACGTGACACGGATATTTCACGATGAAGCGATCGCACGCGTGTTACTTTACACCGCGTTACAGCGCGATTGCAGTTTTACTCCGGACGTTGATGGATCGGTATAACTCGGTGACGGATTATTCGCTCGGTGGCTGTTGTTCCGATAAAAATTTTTCCTTTTCAGAAGACCGGCCAATCATTATTATTATTTTAGCTCGCGACAATTAAGCGGACAGTAAAATATTATTCGGGCAGTAAGGCAATATAAAATCATTTGGCGATGTTGAAGGATACCTGTAACATGTACGCGAAATAATAATAATAATAATAATAAAATAAATATTATCCATAATATTCATGATAAACATCGATAAAGTAATTATTAACCGCGAGATAAAATAACAACAACCCGATTAAATTTGCTTTAATATATTAATTAATGTTCCAATTAATATTCTGAAAACATCGCAGACACACAATTTGATATTTTATCTCGAATATATATAAAATTAATATTTACATAATAAACTGTAAGTTGACATTTTTGTTTCGTACACTTGTAAAAAAAGTATAAATTGTGACTCCCAGCCAAGTTTTTCCACTTAATGCATACGTATGTTTGCGACGTTGTCGAAAATGTTTGCGCTCTGCGTGCCAAAAATTGGAAGATTATCGAGGGGATTAAATAAAGTCATCGCGCGCGCGCTCATGCGAAATTAGTCGACCTGTTCTACGAGCGCGACGTAACGATAGTAACGAAAGGAAAGGAGAATCACCTGTTAATTGCTAGTCGCCGGTACACGTGCGATAACGATTTAGCATAATATGAGCGATCATAATCGATAAATTCCTTAACGAGCCACCCAACGCAGATACGTGATCACCGAGCTGCTCCAGAGCGACTTGCACAAGATCATCGTGAGCCCACAGCATCTCAGCCCGGACCACATCAAGGTCTTCCTTTATCAGATCCTACGAGGTGAGTAACAGCACTTTTAACGTACCACGTTCTTTTTTATTGCGCGTGTAATGATACGAGCGGGAATTTTTCTTAAAAACAAAGACGCGGAAGAGTAAAGGTATATCACCTGATGCTTTTAAAATTTACAGCAGCATATTTTAGCGTAACAGTATACGCGCATGTGTATACGTATACACTTACTTTACATTATAATTTCGTATACAAGGTGATACATTTTTACGAAAAGTTAAATTGAAGGAGTATAGTGAAGATGTGCAATTCAGGCAGATAACTAGTAGGTCAGCTCGATTAAGATATAACGCGTATTCTCATCGGGGAACGAAAACCCATAAAGAAGGTAGGGTTACGAAAGGATGAGAAAGTTCGAAGTTAGAGCTCCCGGGACGACGAAGATGCCGGTCCAGTCTTTCTAGACGACCTCTCAGGAGTCGTTGAGGTCGAGATTTCGAGATAGTCTGCCAGGTAGAAGAAGGGGGAGGGGGAGGGAGGGTTGGCAAACAGGATATGGGGGAGAATGGGGTTGAGTGCGAGGAACGAGATGAGAATGGCGAAGGAGGAAAAGTCGGTGGTTATAAAAATCCACGAGCGGCATATTGCCTCCGTCGTCGTCGGGTGATGGTTAGGCGGCGGAGGGGGTGGAGGATGGGAGTCGGGTGGAAGCGGTGGGAGCGGCAGAACTGGGATAAACAGGATCGTTTCTATTCATCCCTCGGGATCTCGACGCTACTATATCGTCCTTACATTGTCTGGCTTGCCGAATTACTCGTCCTCGTCCCCTCCCCCTTCCCAACTCCTCTGTCGCTCTGTCCCTTTCCCGTGGCTTGAAAAATGTTCGTTCACCCTTTTCGTAGTGTCTCGTTTATCTTTTTCTCTTAGTTAGTCCCGTCACTATTTTCCTGCTTTCGTCCAAAAAAAATGCGCGAATATAATCTCTCGCGACTTATTTTTTCCACGTGATTAGTATAAAATTTAATTTGTTCACCCGGAAAAAATTTTTTATATATAATCATATATAATTATATATAATTATATATAAATAGGGGAGAGTGGGGTAAATCGGACCGTGTTCCAAATCGGACCTTTTTAATTTAAATGAATACGGTTAAGCAGATTTGCGTGCCATTTATAATGT
>QKQZ01009698.1:0-18890 GCA_003595255.1 Solenopsis fugax | reverse complement strand
TTATAATGTAAAGTCCTTATAAGACACCGAACATGTGACAGCAGTATAACAGTTCTCTGTCATAATATTCACAGAATAGACGCGAATATGTATTTTCAATCATCGTGCAAACATTTTTTAAGAAAAAAAAATCCTTGTAAATTATTATTTAAAAGGTGTTAAAAATTTGAAATATAATTGATTTAAGATAATTAAAGAATGTAGAATTCAAAAATATCAAGCGTTTTGTGATCACTTTTGTAGTTTATTAAAATTTGTTTCAAAGTTTAAAAGAACTCGTGTCCAAATCGGACCTTTTTTTGGGTGTCCAAATCGGACCTACATATACTCGTGCATGCAATAGGAGGAAACCTTTTCACGATTTATGTTTGTTTTTTTTTTTGGCTTTTTAGTGAAAAATGGGCCGCATTTATAAACAGACAAAATAGACATACAAGTGCTTCAGCTTGCTGTTCTCGATATAAAAAATGGAAAATCATCAAGCCGACCAGATTTGGTCCAAGGAACATTAAATCAGTAAAATATCACGAGTCATCAGACTCAGATTAATTAAGTTTTTTTTTATTTCAATTCTAATAATATAAACTGTCAGTAATTTCTTTTCTGAAGAAAATTTTTATGCCCTAAATTACTCGTTTTTATTCAATTCTAACAAAAATATATTTAAAAAATCTATCTAAAAATCCATAAAAATAAGAATATCCGATTTGTACCAGGGGGTGGTCCAATGGTTCCAAATCGAACCGGAAAAAACGTTTCTACATTTTCCTTTATAGTTCATCACAGATGAAAGATACGTCAAAATGGTCTGAAGCAAAAATGAAGGGAATTAAATTATCTTTTCAACGACACCTTCAGTTTTATGATCGGACTTTATTTGTGTCTTATAGAGAGTAAAAACTGCAACTAGGTCCGATTTGCCCCACTCTCCCCTATATATAATTATATATTCATTTATATATGATTATATATGTATAATTATATATCCATTTATATATAATTATGTATATTTATATATGGGAACACATTTCATATATAATTATATATCGTATAAAAATTTTTTTCCCGGGCACAATAAAAATTATATGATAAAGATTTCTCACTTATAGCGGGAGCCCTTGCACAATTAACGTTAGTAAGGTTAAAATTTAACGCGAAAACGTAATGCGAAGGACATACGTGATAAGACGAGTACAATATTTACAGTTTTATTCTCCCTCAGGTGAGACATGTAAAACCTGAGAATCCCTGCGCGTTAGGACTTGCATATTGCACCGTTGAGTGTAATTTTCATCAAAGGCACAGTTCACGTGATTACATGGATGCGGAATTTTATTAGAAGACTGCCGTCCCTTTGTATTCCGTGCTCGCGCGATTTGGCTGTCCAAAAACGCGGGATAAACATCTCTCTTATCGAGGGAGAAAGAGAGAGAGGGAAGATCAAAGGGTGCGTCGGATTAAAAGGATCTCGACACGACACGACACAACACGGGAATGAAAAAAGGAAGGCGGTGCGCACATGGTCTGAAAATGAAATTCCACATAATAATAGACAAATTTGAAAGTCGTCTCAGTGCTAAAAACTCCCCGGTTAAAAATCATTTTGTTTCTCGAATTTGCCCGCTCTTGTCAAATATTTTCAAATTTTATAAAACGAGATGTTGTATTTTAAATATATTGTGTCATTTTCGTTTCAATTTGAAAAATAATCTGAATATTGTAATTATGTTTAGGTTGTAATAACTTTTATGTTTTCATTTCCAAGAGCTGTCATATCGGAATACGTTCTAGACATTTATTTCCAACGAATAGTGGCAGATTTTTCATTAAACGCGATTAAAAATGGCAGCAGAAGGATAGAGAAAGAGCGAAAATCATCTTTTCATACGATCGATTCTGCTTATATTGCGATTCGGCCGAAATGCGGCACTCGACGAAATGAAATCGCCGATAGAGTGAAAGAGGGAGAGGAAGAGAGAGAAAACGGGGCGAAGGTTGGAAGAGAAGAGGAAAGAAGAGAAACGATGAGATGGGCTACGGTGCGCCAGATTCGTTACTCATGCTTCCCTTTTTTGCATATACAGCGCTTCTGGGCAATATTAGAGCACATCTTACGATCTATCGCGTGCGCGATAGATAAATTCTCGCTGCCGATTGAATCTCTTCTCACTCCAAGGAGACTACGATGTTCACGGTTGCGTTGGGGAATTTGCATAACTTTGTACATCGCAAACTCGGGAGGAAAAGTCGGCGTTCGCAAATAGAAAATGTATTCGTGTTTAGTTGCAGTCAAACAAATCAAAGTAAGATTGAAAATAAACCGATGGAATGGGAAATCTCTATAATTTAAAACAAAAATGAAGTTTAATTCGTTAACTCGGGTAAGAGAAAATTTTTGCGTGCCACTGCGATGACCGAGTTAGAGCTGACCCTCTCGTGAAATACATTCTTCTGCGGCCCGAGTGTATCCTTCGGCTTCTATTACTATATTGAGGACGTGGAAGATGTGGTGGACAGACGCAAAGAGGATAGCCACGTTAATTCATCATTCGTCATGTCGTCACTTTTGTTTCTCCTCTAGCCGGTTGTTTTTGAGGATAATTTGTCACGACAGGTTCTGCCGCCGTGTCTTATCCTTCCCCCTCCCTCCCCCCTCTCGTCCATCACGAAGGATGCAACTCGAATCGCGCGTATAGCAGCGAAGGAGAGGCGCCCGCTGTGTTCACCCCTTCGCTTCCGCTCTCGGCCGAAAGGAGGTTTGTAGCGCAACTAGTGCAACGCGAATTACGATGCAAGAGCAACGCGAGTGCGCCGGATCATTATGCGCTAGCCGACCGAAGCGCGCCGTTGCGAATAGTAATTTTTTCTCGTTTTCTCATTATTAAGATCTTTCCTGTTTCGTCACAGCGACGTCTTCGTTTCGTTTCTCTTTTTCTTTTCGTCTTGTTTTTCTCTCTCTCCTGTCGCGCGACAAAACAGAGTTACTTCGGAAATTACTGTCTTCGATACTCGCGTGAGTAAGCACGAGAAGAAACAGTGTCTCAATACAACGTAATGTGATTGGAATGTGACTGTCGAAGCGAAATTGCGTTACAGGGAATTATATTAGGAATTTTTAGTGTAAATAACGAATGAATCAGGTAGTGAGAAAGAAAATGGTAAAAAAATCAACTGTGATATAATTATATAATTAATATAGAAAATAAAATTTTATAAATTTTATATTTTTAATAAAAATATTAATAACCTCTCGTTGAACTTACAAGGAACGTTCGCGAAGTGTCCGCCTCAGATTTATACGAGCTTTTAATATGTTGTAGTACAGATAAAAATAAGGGACACGTATTTTTTTATACGTGGCCGTTTTCACTTTTAGGGGGTAAAATACCTCTTTGAAGAAAATCGTTTTTTTTCTGTTGAATCGTATATCGTCGAAACTATAAGAGATGGAGAAAAATATTCTNTAGGAAATAGAAAAAAATGTTCTAATTGAAAGTTGAATGGCTTGAAGAGTACTTATAACAATAATTTAAAAAAATTTTTTTTAATTATTAATTATTAATTTAAAAAAATTGTTTTTTAAATATTATTGTTATAAAATACTCTTCAAGCCATTCAACTTTCAATTGGAACATTTTTTTCTATCTCCTATAGTTTCGACGGTATACGCTTCGAAAGAAAAAAAATCGATTTTCTTCAAAGAGGTGTTTCACCCCCTAAAAGTGAGATTGGGCACGTATAAAAAAATACGTGTCCCTTATTTTTATCTGTACTACAACATATTAAAAGCGTCTAAATCTGAGGCGGACACTTCGCGAACGTTCCTTGTTAGTTTCTACAACGCGGCACTAATAATAATTTTTCAGAGATATAATTATCGTTGGAAATTGTTGCATAAATATCCTTTCATTTTGAAACTTGAATTCATACGTATATTTCTAACGTTTCACGCAACACAAAAATTAACTCTCTAAATCGGAATCAGTGTATTATTCACTGAAAGACAATGAATCCAGTGATATACTTATAATTATATCAATCAGTAATGTATGCACTGTCTTTCAGTGATACTTCACTGATTCCAGTCAATAAGAGTATTCCTTTCTTAATAGGAATCACTGAAAAACAACGAATAGTCACTGTTATAAATATAGCATTGCAAATCAATAAGATTTTACTGATTCAGATTTAGGGAGAAAATTCTTCAAGAGAATCGTATATTTGCTATTTACGAGTTCGCTCAAAATCAGTGAACAGCCGATTTTTCAAGGAGTGCTTTTAACGGTTCTTCCATCGTGATCGGTTTTCCTTTTTCTAAAATGTCATTGCGGCTATAATGGGTATATTCGTCAATCTTGGCCATGTGTACATGGGTCAACGTCCGTTCGAGTCAAACCCGGATCTCGCCCTGCGGGTTCGCCCGAGCTTCTGTGTACCTCATAGGTATCTCGAAACGGAGACGCCGGAAAGCGAGCGATACGCGTTCTCGACGTATCCGGTGAGACCGCTCCGTTCCCACGAGTCGCGACTCGTCGATCTCAAACGTCGTGCGTTCAGCATGATGAAATTTTCAACGTTTTAGCATTCGAAGCTTTTCGGGAGTAAGGTATCGTAGAAAAACATGGTAACGATTCATCACTCGTCAATCACTCAATTACATAACATGATAGTATTTTTTTTCTTGCCCATTTTATCAAGAATTTGTTTTTTGCTCTTTTTTTTTATTTTTTTCCCCCCTTTAATCTGAGGAATGAAGAGAGATGGCGAGGTGACGCGATGACCTGCCCGTGTCGATAAAATCAAGAAGTACGAGGAGGACGATGATTCTCGTCAGAGATTCTACGTCGTGATCTTCTCACAGGCCGGACGGTTTACTAATCGCTGATCCATTTCGGACTTTCCCACCCAGTATAGCGCGACACGTAAAGCTGAGGCAGATAGAACAGAGCTGCGGGAACCTCTTCTTTTCTTGACTGGTCCGAAACCAGTCCTGCCGCCGCCCATCCATGACCCCGGACCCCATCATCCGGTCGACTCTGGCTTCTCCTCTCCAACCACCTCGCCTACTATTGCTCCTTCGTCCTACGTCCTCCCTCTCCCCTCCCCCTTTGTGCCCGTCGCGACGTTTTAATTAAGACGCAATATCTTTTTGAAGAGAAATCGCGACATTTCTCTTTTTGTTTCACCGAGAAGGCGGGCGAACATTGTGTAACAACAAATCGATATCTTGGCAACAAGAGCAAACGATATTCCGAAGAACGGAAGCGGAAGGAAGGGAAATGTATTTTTAGCCGAATAAACAGTTTATTGGAGGATTTAGTAAAAAATTGAATATAATTTCGACGAGAGCTGCATCGTAAAACTGTGTCCACGTGGATCTTTTTGCTTTACTATTTTTGAATCGATCGATTTAACTTTAGTTGATTGACTTTATTAATTTAATTCACGAAAGACCTTTTACCAGGTATTAAAGACACACAATATGATTTTACATTAAACTCAGAATAAACTGTTCTCAGTATCATCTGTCACAACTCGACCAATAATAATTGTTAATAATTCAGAAACTGTGCTAATTCTAAAAATTTAAAAAAAGATTTGTATTTGGAAAACATAAAATACAATGTAAATGCTTTAGCTTCCAACATTACCAAGAACTAACTTTCCACGTGACACTTTTATAGATGTTATTTCGCAATATCTCGCAAGGAAACGCAAGACTATTATGAAATTAATTTTTCCTGAAGCAGATGCACTTTAATGATTTTTTTTTTTACACAAAGCAATTATAACTGAGTAACAGTAGTAATTTCCGTGTGTAATGTAACGCGTGTTGCGCAAGGTGTCTGACTTCGTCGATTTGTACGCTCGTACTACTTGCTAGTGGTTGCGATCGACGTCAAACGAATCTTAATGAGCGCATTACACGGCGTATTATTTCGTTCGCGGTTAAGTGTAACGCGTGATATAAAGAGCTCGGGAGAAAGAGAGAGAAGTAAATAAGAAAGAGATGAAACAGTTTAATTAAACACCGGCGCATTTTATGCATAAGCAAACGGAATGATGTTCCCACGTTGAACATCAAGGCGAAAAGGAGCAGCAAGGATTTAATACGCCATGCGTATTAAACGGATAATCCGTAAAGATAAATCGGACAGTGACACATTTTTTAATCATCAGACTACTGATTGCGAAAAAATTATATAATTTCTTATGATTACTTTTTTTTATGAGCGATTGCATTATTATAAGTTCAATAATTTTAATACTAATTGTGATACGTTTAATAATTATGTTGCTCATTGCAATGATAATTGTAATTACAATATACTAATTGCAATAAATTATGAATTTTAAGAACGACAATTTTCTAAAATTTATACATAATTGATCAGCTTCTTCCTCGCCGAGATATTATCGGGCCGATTTCCTATCTTACAATTAGCCCTCGTTAATTCGCAATCCACGAGGATCGCAATTTCTCCCGAATCGGTGCCTGAAGTCGAAGCCAGAAGTCGACGAAGTTAATAATTCAAAGTCCCGCACTCAAGAGGAAATATTAGCTCACATTCTCTTCAGTCGCCTGTCATTCTTCTACATTGTACATTAACAAGCACCGACATTAAATCGGCTGGAACTTCGCCAGCCAGAGCGAACTCTCTTGGCTTTGAGTTTTCGTTGCACGTGCGCAACCCACGTGCAGCAGCGACGTAGGTGGATCAAATTTATATCAAAAACTTGGTACCTTATTTTTCTCATCGAGAATGTCTTATAATTTTATAACCTAATTTTTTTTTAACATATTACGATATTTTTGATGATGCAATAATTTGCGTTTATTGATGATATAATTTCATGTTGTCGAAAAATAAAAATAATTACGGCATTACAATATTTTGGATAAAGAGAATAAAATTAATAAAATTGATTAGCTTGTTTGTTATGAATTATAAATTTGATATAAGATCTATATAAGTCTAAGACGTGGACGTACGTGCGATAAAATTCAATGTTCTTTTTCCTTCGTCTCTCATCTACGCGCAATTTAGTTCCTCGCGCACGCAGTAGGCTTCTTTATGTCTTCGATATCTCTGGTGCAACTTAGCTCATGATATACCAGTCTACGATCTAATTTGACGGTAAATGTGCTACACGAAGGCGAGACGCATGCCGGAAGCGGGTTGATGCGATGTAACATACATCAAGTATGTGCATGTACGCGCGCGCACGCGCGTGTTGTTAATTAAATTCAACGTCTGATTGGAATTGACTTAATCGACAACAGGTGTATCGATCAAGGATAATATTCTGAGAGCGACGGAGCTATATACTTACGTCGCAAAGTTGAATCCTTAATCAAGCGCGTGATAGAAACCATATATAATGCCGTAAACTACGCATTTCCATTAAATGGAATAATACGACAGTCTGTCAGTTATCCGAGCAGGTAAAATTATCTAGTTAGTAACGTAAAATGCGTAATTGACGTAAACGAAAGAAAATCGAAAATTACGTTCTTTCAAGGGCAAGAACGAATAATATAATTATGAAATTATCAATTGTACATATGAAAGAATTTTTTTTTTCTTTCAATTCTCAAAGATTTTGTACTTTTGATTTCATTTATGTAATTCTCTAAATTTTATGTAGAGGAGAAGAGGGTATTATGACTACTGTCGACAATATGGCTACTCTTATTATCTCCGTTATTAGGTGACGTATTCTAACAATTGCTTATGGAGTTATTCGTTTAGTAGCCCGCTGTTTTTTTAGTGATGCTAATATGCCAATACATAATAACGGACAATTGTTATAAGGCATTTTTACTTTTGAGTACTTCTAAACTTTTCAAGGTACACTTTTAACCTTTAATTACACATACTTCCTCATTATTCTTAAACTTGAGTGTATTATCGCACGAATGTACATACATTTAAGTGTTTTTTTTTTGTTATTTAACTCTTTATTCGGCTGTACACATTTCGAGTTATACAAAGTTAAAACAACATGGAATTTTGTTAATATGATTTTTTCAGCGAAATTTTTAAATTGAAATATCTCTTCGATGAATCGATTGTCATTCTTGAGGGCGGTGTTTAGAAACATTAGACATCATTTTATTCTTATTGTTTAATGTTAAACAGGGATAAAATAATATTTCTAATGATATTTTTAATGAAATTTCTAATGGTATGATATTTCTAAAGTTTCTGAACGCAGGAAAATTCTAAATCAGGAAAATTCTAAACAATGGAAAATTAAAAATATATAATTTTGTAAGAAGGTTTCTTTTAAACTAAACTAATTTTTTAAAATTATTTTTATGGATAGCCATATTACCACCACTTTTTTTCCACCGATTATGCAGTGCATTAATTTTTGTAAATCATGTCCTAAATAATAAATATTTTATTACTTTGAGTCTAGAATCTGTGAAGTAACACTTTGATGAATGTAATTGTTCAATAGAAAATATTAATTGTAAACAAAGTAAAAGTTATTCAATAAAATGAAAATGGGTGCCATATTATCCTCTTCTCCTCTATATATTATATAATTTTTTTGTTACTTTATAATTTAAATCTATTTTTAATTTACGAGACAGTAACTTTGTTACGTGTGCGAAATTGAATTGGAAGGATTGACGAACTGGCGCGCGCTCTTTTGTGCACGTTCGTGGTACAAGAGCGTAGAAACTTTACGGAGACAGGCGAAATTTCGAACGGAAGCGCAAAAGCTCGCGATCACGAACACGTCGCTCGTCTCCTCGCAACGCCAGGGCGCGGTATTAGCGGCGGTATTGTGTTATGTTGTTACGGCTCGACGAGTCGAGGCGAGGGCCGTCCGACATTCAAGATACCCTTCGCGAACTCTGACGCGTGACAGGAAGCCGCGCAGCGGCACTCATTATACGAATCCTTTTCTATCTCCCCTCCGCGAGATAAATTACTCGGCGAGGATTAACGCGACGCGGTGATTAATCGCGCGCTGGCCGATTACTGCCCATTAACGGACTTCCCCCGTCATTCTCGATGTTCTCTCTCATCGCGAGCCACCTTTTTTGAGCCGTGCGAACCCGCTCTCGCGATTCCAGCGCGGCTCGCGCGGAGGAAGGACGAGCGGGAATTCGACGCGTTCTCGAATGGTCTTTCACGGTAATTCTCGCGCGTTTATGAGTCTCTCTCTTCTTGCACATTTTCGAGTGTAAGCGCGTCTATCCCGGTCTACGTAAACGGGAGAACTCGACCGTGCCAAAACGATCTCAGGTGGTCGCGCGCGGTTATCGGCCTCGCTGAAAATAAGTTCGCGTGGTGCGAGGCTTCTTGTTTACAGCGATCCCGATGACGTGGCGGCGGGACACGGATGTCAAAATTAACCGCCAGTAGCGTCGCGACGCCGCCGCCACCGCGCCGGCCGCGTTTCCCGCACGGCGGTGCAGCTTTATGCCCGATTTCTTTACTCGTTCCGATAACTATCTTCCAGATGAAGATATTCGTTAATCAACTAAAAATTCGTTTTCCTCGCTAAAATTTCTAGTTACACTGAGAGAAAAAATTGTTGTGGTGGCAACTATAAAGAGACAACCAAACAAATTTTGTTAATAGATTTATAATGTATAGTTAAGTGAATTATGTTATAGTTATTGCAACTAAGTTAATGGTTAAGAGAACTAATTAAAAAATAGTTGTAATTACTATATTATATAGTGTGATATATAGTTAAGTGAACTATATTATAGTTATTGCAACTAAGTTAATGGTTAAGAGGACTAATAAAAATAGTTGTATTTACTATATTGTATAGTATAATATATAGTTAAGTGAATTATGTTATAGTTATTGCAACTAAGTTAATGGTTAAGAGAACTAATTAAAAAATAGTTGTAATTACTACATTATATAGTGTGATATATAGTTAAGTGAACTATATATCACACTATTATAGTTATTGCAACTAAGTTAATGGTTAAGAGGACTAATAAAAATAGTTGTAATTACTATATTATCTAGTATATTACTATTCTTTTAACCATTAACTTAGTTGCAATAACTATAATATAGTTCACTTAACTATGTATATTATAATTCTGTTAACATAATTTGTATAGTTGCCACCACTACAATTTTTTTCTCAGTGTTTATCTAGCGGATAGCTATTTTTCATACTACTAACATTTGACACAAAATGCACTTATTTCAATAGAAATTATCATATTTTCTGGGAGATATATTATGAACAAAAGTTATCTAAAAGTGAAGAAATTGGGCATCAATGTTTGAATACATGCGATATCGTGATATTTGAAAAACGGAGTTTAATTACACTCGAATTATATTGATTATTTATATTACGGAATTTTATTCGTATAAATACGATACAACGTTATGTTACGCAAGGCAGAAAATATTACATTTGTAATACTTGACCAGTCTCGTCGTATTTTATTTATATTAAACAGAATGCATCTCCATAATCTTCATTCAATCAATATATATGAAATTTTGAATATTTAAAAAATCAAGCTAGAATAATGAACTCGATGAAACGGCGCTTTTCGAGTATTCGAAGATCGTCGCTGAGACGATCAAGGATCAGCTTTTGCTTTGACTCGTTTGCCGTCATCGGGTTCATCGTACCATCGCATCATGGCGCATTCTCGTTGGTGGGATTCTTTATTTCTTCTCCCATTTGGCCGACGAGCGAGGTCGCGGCGACTCCTCGATTACTGACGTACGAAAGTCAAGGCCTCTCTTCGAGAGACCCGGTTTCGTCTCGGCTATCGACTCCAAGGTTGTCGGCAACCTTCTTCCAACCGAGGATGACATGAGCAGACAGACCAGACAGATCGTACCGGTAATTCGGGAATAGTTACAAAAAATGTCGACACTTTTAGAAGAGCGTAAACCTACACGACTGGTTTATCACGCTGTTCCTTTTACGAGTCGTTCCTCTTAATAAATATAATAATGATAATAATTATCTCTGAGATATTTTAAGAGATAAAAATATAAATGAGGAGCTCGTACCCCCTCCCCCCGGGCTTTTGGTTGTATCGATTTGGCTTTTTCGTGAGAAACTTCATTGATTTTTTTCGACGTCGTTTGAACTTTTTGTCACGCTCACTCGTCGATTAATTAGCACGATGTCCAATTAAATTAATTCAGTTTACATGGGGATGTGGAAAAAAGAGAGTGAGAAGAAGCGTGATCAAATACACGCGAAGTTAAATGAAAATAACTGTATAACGCCTCGTTGAAAAACTCGTTCGTAGCGTTGGTCAGCGTTAATTGGCTTCTTTTGTCACGTTTTTCTTTTGCATTAATCGGAAAAAATAATGTTCTTGCCTGGCGTTATCTTGGCCGCGTTATTGGCGTGCGTGGCGATGTGACGCGCATTGCACGTAAAATCACGTCGATTATGAGAGAAGTACGCGAGTCGGCTAATTTCGTTGATAAAGGACATTAAATAATTGGGATATTCATAAGTGGCTCGCTGATGGACTTTAATTAGCAGGCGTTTCCACACACACGCGGCTAATTAATTGCTCGGTATAACTGAATTCATGATTTATTCGGCTCTCTCGCCGGATTTTATCGATAGTGGACAGCTACAAAGTTGACTTACAATGCGTGATCGACACAATATCGCTACAAATGCGGACTAACAGGATGTTTCGCTGTATATTAATATTTCAGTACAATACAATAGCGTGCTCTGCGGATTAATTAGAAACTAATTAGGAGACCTGAACGTGCGAATTCTACACGATATCATTAGCTCTAGCTTCTATCGCTTATAATTATTATATATATATATATATATATAATATTCAGTTTTTCTATAGTTTCTTTCTCTTCCAATGCCTTGCCATTGAACAAGGAATTACAGATCTAATGATTTTATAAATATAAATATTGTATATATTATAACATATATAAATATATATAAATATAAATATATATATTATCTGTAAAATTCTCTTTTTCTCTCTCTTTCTTTCTTATCGATTTATGAATATTCGCGCATGCATTAATTTATTGGTTATTCATTCGCCCGCCGGTTTTCCTTTTAAACGCGGAATATTTTTCTCGCGGGAGAGAAGAAGAAAAGGAATACGAATTCATCTGTAATAATTTAACATTCGATTAAACCGCGGTGCAGCTTGGCGTCTAAATGAATTTTTCACGCAGCTTAAACAAGCGCACGCGAGAAGATTTCGGTTCAACGAGCGGGAGAGAGAAGGAAAATGCTTTCGGGATGCGAGTTAATCGCGTGCGAACGGATACGATAATAAGAGCGGCCGTACAGCAAACCCGGGGCGAGGGACTTTAATTACGACGAGGCGGACTCCCCGCGCGCGGTCTTGCCAGAAACCCCTCCAGACGACGACGGATTACTCCCTCGGTAATATTACCGAGTTTTATCGTCGCGAAGATCGAGGCTCGAATTCGTTCGCGGCATGAAGGGCACACATTCAGGGCAATGATTGGACGCGATAAACGAACCCGGAAATAGTTCTATAATTTCACACATACGTACAATAAATTATATGTAAGTTACCAATAAAATCTGGAAACGTCATTACTTTAACGCCTAATTGTTTGCTCGTTTTGTTCGACTTTTTTCTGTATCGTTTATTGTATTATATTATTTTTTGAAAATTTGCACAGAAAAAAATTAGTGTCAAGTCAACAATTCATTGTTTTATATATAAGCAAGAATATAAAATTTTCTTGAAGAATTTATAATTTTAAACAGACATAAGACAAAAAAATTTTGTTTCTTTATGTAAGTAAATTATATCTGCACTGAGAAAAAAAATTGTAGTGATGGCAATTATAAGAGAACAACCATACAAATTTTGTTAATATAATTATAATATATAGTTAAGTGAACTATATTATAGTTATTGCAATTAAATTAATGATTAAGAGAACTAATAAAAAATAGTTGTAGTATACTATATAATATAGTAATTACAACTATTTTTTATTAGTTCAATTAACCATTAACTTAGTTGCAATAATTACAATATAGTTCACTTAATACATTATATATTATAATTATTATATATTATAATTATATTAACAAAATTTGTATGGTCCCTTTATTGTTGCCACCACTACAATTTTTTCTCTCAGTGTGTTTAAGATTATAAATTCTTCTAAGAAAATTTTATATTCTTGCTTATACCATATATAAAACAATGAATTGATGTATTGATACTAATTTTTTTCTGTGTGGAAATCCAAATCGACCAGTTCCGAGTTCGATAAACTCTCATTTGTTTTGATGTGATTTCATCATGCCCGTTCATAGCCCGTCCGCGAGGCTATTTCCGTAATAATCGATTTTCCGATAATTTGCTGTCACATCATAACGATCTATTCCCTGACGATTTTCTTTCAGTTTCAACGTGAAAGAAAAATGGGAAGAAGAAGAGACTGAAATCGTGATCGAACGTTCGGCGAACTAACTTGCCAATATGTTGCCAATATCTTAAAAATACACGGCGGTGTCTTTTTTTCGACGTAGCATTTTCTGAATCAACGTAAACGAACGGCGTAGTCGATTCGTTGACGGGGATGGATCGGGAAACAACTAAAGGAATCTCGTTACAGCCCTGCTCGGTCGCCACCCCGCAGCGTCATTTCTCACCCCCTTCACCGTTCTCGCGCGGGAGAGAAATCGCTTCCTTAAAGCAAGGCGAGGAAACAAAGGGAAAAGCGCTTTTGCGAAACCCCTATGAGTTACCCCGGCGATTTTCCACCGCAAAGAATAAACTGATCCAAAAAATAAATCGGGGAGGGAGAGAGAGAGAGAGATCACATCGTTTTCCCGAGCACTTCGTATATCGACTAACTGAATCAGTGTTGACTAATTAAAGCGTCACGTGCGTCACTCGCGTATTTATAAAACGAGCGAAGAAATGCGATCGATTCGAAACGCCCCTCTCCCTCCCCCGATCGACATCACCCCGTTTTACGGTATTTGCCGATCGATAGCGGGGCAACGTTACGGTTTACCGTTAAACTCGACCAACCTTTCCCTCCACGAAGCAATCTATCGGCTGTTAAATTCCTGCTATAAATAATTAATTCGAGCTCCAAGATACCTACCTCATCATCATCACCGTTATTACCATCATCTTCAAAATCCAAACTTGTAAATTGTAAAAATAATATTACATTTTCGATTTCGAAACATGCTGATATTATACACAAGCTAAAGCTACTGAGAAAATAACGCAATAAGTTTGAAAATTGAATATGCCTGTGCCATATTTTGCTATAATGAAAAAATTGAAAAAGCATCGAGAAAATCGGGAAATTTCGTCACTTTTTTAAAAGTATGCATAAATTTGATAAATTCGTTTTTCAAATATCATGAAGTTAATTATGATTAATTTACGATATTATAAAGCCGCGACTTTTTATATTTTAAAATCACTTTCCCTCAATTTCTCGACACGCTTTGCAAATTTTTATTCTTCTAATTTTTCTTAAATCTACAAAAAGATTGGAAAAAGAAGTCTGGAAAATTAAATCTGGAAAAAGAGTCTTGTTGCATCATTTAGAAATCTGGTAGATTCAATCAATACGTTCAAAAACGGACGAATCAGAAATCTTGTAGAAATTATTAGATTCTAGTAAAATTTATCAAATGTTCTGATTATAATAACCAGAGTCCTATTGTAATAACCAGAAGTTCTGCCTGATTTCACCAGAAACACTCAATCATACAAGTTTTGTTAATATAATCAGATCATTTTTTTCAGTGTGTGTATTATTATATTTCTCATCGCATAAATTCTAAATGTAAAATATGCTCATATAATAGATGGATTAAATTGCAAAGAATTCGTAAAAACAATGTCGGCGTTGATCCATTATGGTAAAGGTAGCAAATTCAGCTATTATACATCGTGTTTGCGTGCGTGTGCGCGGGTACCACGCGTTTCGAATTTCATCGACGGGTATTTTCGACAAAATAATAACCGATTTTTGATTAAGCCTGATATAATAACCGTTTCGAATTTTCATCGGGAGAGAGGGAGGCAGAGCCGACCTGCATTTTGCCCGGCGCGAATTTTCATCGGCACGAAAATTGAGTTCACGTTGACGCGACCGACGTGTCACGTCACAGTGCAGTGGCGTCTCTGATGTTTTGTCAGCTTGTCATGCCACCGAGAAAAATTCTTCCGTCACTATCATTTTCGCAGCCTCGTACAAGCGAGACGGCGCGGCGGCGATCTCGTGTCAGTTTTCACGATCGATAAAAAACCCCGCGTCCCCGTGATTAATTTCCATCGGTGTTTTGCCAACGTTGCTGTGCTCCTATCAAATTGACTAGCGAGCGAATCGAATTTAATTTTGACGATTTTTCTAACGAGATTATTCCGAAATTCGCACAAGTATCTTTTTATTATATTCGAGTATGACTTGAATAAATTCTTTAATGATCTTTAAGAACTTTTTTCAAGACGTATCTTGCACTGAGAGAAATCGTTTGGAGAGATCAACCGAAGTTTAGTTACATAGTGATCAAATGAATTTTGTAGTTACTGGTACCCTCCAAAAATTTAGTTATATTTAACGAAACTTTTTTACACTGAGAGAAAAATTCTAGTGATGGCAACTATAAAGGGACAACCATACAAATTTTGTTAATAGAATTATAATATGTAGTTAAGTGAACTATATTATAATTATTGCAACTATATTATAGTTATTGCAATTAAGTTAATGGTTAAGAGAACTAATAAAAAAATAGTTGAAATTACTATATTATATAGTATATTAGTTATTTTTTATTAGTTCTCTTAACCATTAACTTAATTGCAATAACTATAATATAGTTTACTTAACTATATATTATAATTCTGTTAACAAAATTTGTATGGTTGTCCCCTTATAGTTGCCACCACTACAATTTTTTCTCTCAGTGTAATTAATTGTATGAAAATAATTGTTTGATTAAAACTACAAATTGTTTGGTAAAAACAACTATATATTTAGTAATCATATAAACTATAAAATTCATTTAATCACTATTTAACTAAACTTAGACTTTGGTTGATTTCACCAAACATCTCTCTCGGTGTGTATTTTCTCTATTGCGTATGTTTTATCTGACAAAAAAAGTAATTGACTTGGACTTTTGAGACTTCAAGGGATTATAATTAAGACGAGTTTATAATTTGCGACGTATCATTGCTTTCAGGCCTCAAGTACCTTCACTCGGCCCGTATTCTCCACAGGGACATCAAACCCGGGAACCTCCTAGTGAACAGCAATTGCGTACTAAAAGTGAGATATTTCAGTTGAGATATTTCAGAAACTAAATGTTAGTTTCTCTGAAATATATTATATTCTCTTTTATTGGCCTCGACAGTAAGAGAACACAGAGGACCTTCTTTTATCCGACATAGATTTATCCATCTTAAATAGAAGCGATATTTCTAAATTTAAACTATCTAGACTATTCTATTTACGTCGAATGGCCAAGCGCACTAAGTGATGCCCTCCTTCTCCAGATCTGTGATTTCGGTTTGGCCCGGGTGGCGGAACCCGACCAGAACGTCCACATGACCCAGGAAGTGGTGACACAGTATTATCGCGCGCCGGAAATCCTGATGGGCGCGCGACACTACACCGCCGCGGTAGACGTGTGGAGCGTCGGCTGTATCTTCGGCGAGCTCCTACGCCGGCGGATCCTCTTCCAGGCCCAAAGTCCCGTGCAACAGGTGAGTGGAACGGACCCCGCGAAATCCAAGACGCTCGCGTGCGTCTTTCTTTAAGAGGGACCTCACGTCGCGCATATTAACGTATAATTCCGGTCACGCGAGATATCGATAAATAATTTAATTTAATCTAAGTTTAATTATTTAAAAATATCTCAGCCACAGAATTACCACGAGTACTTTACGTTGCTCGCGGATAAGATTGCTTCGAAACTAAGCAATGAAAGAAATGCGCCTTCTATCTTGGTTCTCAGCTTGAATTAATTACGGAGCTACTGGGTTCGCCCACTCTCGAGGAGATGAGGTATGCGTGCGAGGGCGCGAAGTCTCACATGCTGAGAAGGGCGCAGAAGCCGCCGTCGCTCGCGACCCTGTATAATCTTAGCAGCCAGGCGACGCACGAGGCCGTCCACTTGCTCTGCCAGATGCTAGTCTTCGATCCCGTAAGTTTCGCCTCACGCAAAAATAGATATTACTTCTTCACATCAGAGCTTGCACTGTTTCGATTTTATTCGGCTTTGTTCGATAAATAAGCTTTAATTTTAATTTACATTTCATTTTTGTACGTAAAATTACGACGAGCTTCGAAGACTCTCGAAATTTTTTATTTGAATGCAGGAAGCGTTCTGTTTATTTTATTTTAAACAAAACATTTTGTCAACAGCAATATATTTCATAATCATATTTATCAATTCTCTACTTTTTTTTTGGTAAAACCATTATTCCTCTCCGCAAATTTAATTTATCGTTTCAATAATAATTAATAAAGTCTCGGATTTCACGTTTTATTGTCAACTTCAACTAACAATTTTGTTGCATTTATTTTATCCATATTGATAATAAACAAAACGAATGATCCATTTCTGCTTTTAATTAAGATTTTTTTGTTTGGCTTGAATTAAGTGACTTTTCACTTTGTAGTGTTTATTGATTGTTATTTCCAACGAATTTATTGTTACGCAGGACAAGAGGATCACTGTGGTGGACGCCCTGGCGCATCCTTATCTGGACGAGGGACGGCTCCGATATCATTCGTGCATGTGCACATGCTGTTACACGACGAGCGCCGGTATGAGACAGTACAGGGTGGATTTCGAGCCTTCGGCCGCCCATCCGTTCGACGATCTCTGGGAGCGAAAGCTCACAAGCGTGCAGCAGGTGAAAGGTGAGAAATTCCGCCGCGTTGAAGATTCGATGCGAAAGACCAAAAAAAAAAACGAAAGGAAAAGTTCGCGCATGCGTTTGGAGCATTTTACATTTGGCAGGAAATTTACAAAAGTATTGCGTAACATTTGATAATAACATTAATTTTGTAATACCCAAATATTGAAAATACCTTTTATCTATATTTTATGATAAAAATTGTGACTGATATAAATTTAATTTATTTCCGATAAGTAAAATTGGCGTTTATATGTGTAATAAAAATTAAATTAATTTTGAATGTTATTTTAAACAGAAAACTTCTGATGCGTGACGATTTGACAATAGCGGTTTTTGTCGACTTTTCATTGATTTTTTTTTATGTCAAATGCATATGACGCAAAATGCTATCGACAGTTGGAGGTTTATTTTTATGGTAGAAATTGTAGAACGAAGCTCGATATATTGTCTTGAGGATATCGCGCGTATCGTGGGTAGTGACGTACACGGTAAGTATCTCAGGCACGTGCCTGCGCTATTCGAGAACAATAACCACGATAAACACGCACGCATGTGTGCGTGTCACGATAAATCATGGTTTATCTCAGCAGCGCCTGGTCGCTGAGAAGCGTGAGGCTCTCGTGTATATCTTTCCTCGTTGCTATAATCGTCAACGACGAAGCGAGGAACGGCGTTACTCCGCTGACTAAAAGAACACCGCTGTCATTACTGTCACGCAATTCCTTCTAGTCGCGCATGGTACTTGCATTAAAGTCAAAGTTGAGCGATATTTGCGAGTTTAGTTTATAACGATTGACAGAAGTGTACAAAAAAATGTACGTACGACGTATGACATATGTACGTACCCGGGGAAAAATTTTTTATATATAATCATATATAATCATATATAATTATATATAAATATATATAAAATATATATGATTATATAATTATATTTAATTATATATTCATGTATATACGATTATATATAATTATATATAAT